>ONZP01000017.1:0-103571 GCA_900312805.1 Fusarium torulosum | reverse complement strand
CTCTCGTACTATAGTCAATTCATCCACCAACCTGCAGACAGGACAAAGCCCCCATACAAGAACCCTTTTACCTTCTTCTACTTTAACCAAGGGACCTCTTCTCGTTTTTCGCATCTCGAGTCTTTGAGTGGCATTGGCTTTGTCACTTACTGTACTCACACTCGCTGATTCTCAAGTCATTTTGCCTATTTTTTTACCTATTTTTTGGGGCTAGTCACTGCCATCAATCTAATCTACTCGACTCGCCTCGACTCGAACTCCACACGGCTTTCTTCATTCATCCAACAACATTTACTGCCAGTTTCTCAAGGCTCACGCAATGGATTTCACCGGGCAATACAACTTTGCCAGCTCTCAGCCCTATCACCAGTTTATGCCAATCCCTCCTCTGACACCGTCACACTCGCATTCCGCTGGCTCCGATGACTTCAATGCGTCCCCGCCTGTCAGTAACCTACCTTTCTCCGCGATCTCCCCCACTCCCCCAGGTGCAGCCCTGCCTTAGCGTTCTCTTACCTGAGCATTACTCTATCAACTTCGAGCCTCACAAGCACAACGTTTTCGGCTTCTTCAACGTCGTACCTGCGCCTCGTTTATCTGATGGCATTAGCGTATCTGAGCTGACGTTTCTTTTTGAACCTCATAGGAGACATACGACGCCTTGCCTACCAGCGCAACCGACCAGTTCCAGACTTTCGATTATGCTTCCGCACAAGGCTTTAATGCCAACCCTCACCAGCCGACCTCTGGGTTTCCTGGGCCCCCGACGCCTCCCGGTCAGAATGTATTTGCTTCGCAAGCTCATCAGCAGCAAGGAGGCTCAATGAGGAACGGCTCTCCTGACGAGCAGTCCATCCTTCGTGGCGGCGGCGGCAGTGAGGAGGATGAGAATTTGACTCCTGCTCAATCCCGGAGAAAGGCACAGAACCGCGCCGCGTACGTTAACCCTTGAGTCTGATTAGATACCCCTACACTATGGCGAGGCTCCTTATTTTGCAACGTCCTCGTGGCTCTCAACCAGGATCGTTGGTGACGGGTTGTTTTTGGTCCTTAGCTGACATATGCTTGTATAGACAACGTGCCTTCCGTGAGAGGAAAGAGAAGCATGTCAAAGACTTAGAGGCGAAGCTTGCAGGCCTTGAGGCTGCACAGCAGCAATCTTCCGTCGAAAACGAACGCTTGAAACGGGATCTCCAGAAAATGTCCACCGAGAATGAAATATTGCGGGCTACGTCGCGTATGAGCCATGGTTCGATTTCTCCAGAACCTGCAACTGGACCTCTTCGTTTTAAACCTACCGACTTTTATTCCAATGTCTTACAGAATCATACGAACAAGTCTCCCTCTCACCGCATTGTTACTTCAGATGAGGGCGAACGTCTTCTCGCTGCAGGGGCAACTTGGGACTTTATCATTTCTCACGAACTGTTCAAGAAAGGCTTGGTTGACATAGCCGATGTGAGTGAGCGCCTCAAGAACTGTGCTCGGTGCGATGGCCAAGGTCCTGTTTTCTCAGAACGATCTATCACCAATGCTATCGAGCAAAGTGTCGCTAGCGGCACGGATGATCTTCTCTGAAAATAACCTGAAAACGCGCAAAAGAGGCGATTGGGCAGAAAGGATGCAAAGACCTTATCATGATTGACGTATATCACACGAAGAAGTCAGCGGATGAACGACGATACCCCGCCCGTCGGGGCTTTATGGCGTGGCGTTTTGTATTCAGGTTTTGAGGTTCCGTCTATGAGGAAACTTGGAATTCCGTGAAAGACACTCAGTAAATGTCTACATATTTCACAATCTAGCTGCAAGGAGTTATTGAAGAGTATTGAGGACCCTGAGCTTGAAAGAGATTTCGGGCTCGTCCCTACAGAGACATTTGAATCGACAAAATTTGGATAGGGATCATTTAAATATTTCATCATTTACAACCCGTCCAATGTAGTACATACGACGGTGGTTGCAGGTATTTATTCGGACGGATATAAACAAATAATATCAATCAAATTTACAAGACAACACATTACTTCAACTGGGATAGACCATCATCCTCCAAACCAAGTTATAGTGTATCTCGCAGATACCCAAAAGTGCGCTTCAAAACTCCGAGGGCAAAGAAATACACCCCTTGGCCGTCCAAATCATACAAACCCTCTCCTCTTTAACCCTACTCCGAAACAGAGTTCTCAAGTCTTGATCTATATAGCAATTGCGATAACCTCTTTTAGCCTTCTTTTAAATATAATAAACGTTCCCCCCCTGTTCCTGTTCCTGTTTCTATTCCCTTGAATGGACTGTTCTTCCATTAATCCGTTCTAACCCAAAACTCCCGAGGCAGTCGGGTTTTTGTTCTTTCTGACAAAAGGGTTGTGTTCAGCCATCTGATTGAAGCCGACCAAGCTGTCGTAGCACAAGCCATGCTTCAATTCGTAGCAACAACTTAGTCCTTCTTCGTGCCGTTGATCTGAAGGGCTTCACTCTCGACGTAAGGATGCTTAATGGTAAGGCACCATATGTCAAGGTAATCACAGATGGTGACGATGACGTCAACAACAAAGCTCCCGTAAACACCAACGGCGGTTCCAAGCATCATGAACATGAAGGCGACCTGGTAAACATTGTCACCAAGAGCGCTGGGCCAGCCGACACCGAAATATCGCTGGAAGACAGGGCCTAGAGAATCGATAACGCCGAAAGCCAGGGGTAGGCCAAGAACGTTCCAGTAGGGGAAACGTAGGTGAACAAGGTGGGCTGTGATCATCTGTCCAACGCTGTAGGCATTGACAAGGCCAGCAAACAGGGCAAATGGAATAAGATGGCACTCGCGGATTCTGGGCTGGAGGTAAAGGTAGGTGACGACCATAGCCCAAATGCTGAAGAACGGCGCGAGGCCAAGAAGCGCACCACGAGAACGGTCGCCACGGGCACGGCGAGCGCGAATGACGTTGAGAGAAGACTCGACGGTGTTAAAGACCAGAACGATGCTACCTTGGATAAGATACCACTCGGTAAAGGTCAGGTTGTAAATGAAGGACGGGATGCCCATGGTAGAAGGAACGCCGATGGTTTGGAACATGCTCTGCTGCCAGAAGTGGCCACCCCCAACATAACCAGTGAAGGCAAAAACCATAACAATAGTGAGAATTCCCTCAACAGGTCCGTTGACAATGCCAAGGGTGAGAGTCTTGGTGTGATAAGTCTCCCAGGTTTGGATGTAGAAGGTCAGAAGAGCTAATAAGTCAGTATCAACAACCGTAGCAGGATCGTTAGGGCCGACCTACATGCGAAGAGAACAGCCACAGTCTGCCAGCTCTGTCCCATGTTCTGAGAAGCGGCGAAGAGAAGAACTTCAAGCGAGGTGTTACACGCATCCACTCCATGGTCGAAAAGTTCGCCGAGAGGTCCGGACTGTCGGGTTCGTCGTCTATTATCCAAGTTAGCACAACCCGTCTTGACTACAAAGTAGCTGAGTCGCCTCGTGGAGCTGACTTACGCTTGGCTTCCGTCAACCGCGTCGAATGTCTGATACAGGAACAATCCAAGGGCCCAAGAATAGTACACCCAAGAGGGGCAATCCTGGTCCAGAGTGGGAGTATACCACAGCAGAGTCAGGAAGTTTGCGACAACGAAACCAAAGCCCGTCAAAGTGATCAGGTTTGGGGCCATGCTCATGGGGAAGCACTTGATGACGAAGTTTGTATAGAAGGGCTTCAGAACATATTTGGAGAGCAGGGAATGGTCAACGCTGGAGTACTTGTACTCGCGGAGCGCGGGAAGCTCCTTTTGCCGGACGTAAACCATCGCGATAGCCTCAGTCGTTCACTTTCGGTGACTTTGCTTTGGTGGTTGTGTGCTTCAGTCGGTTTGTAGGTCAATCGATCGATATCGTGGCTTTTTCTCGTGGGGTGGATAAAATCCTAAGTTTCTCCTCCGAGTCCGCTTGCGCTGGTATCCTCTCGCGTGCTTGACCGTGGGGTAACGCGTCTCAACTCGAGTAATCGTAGCAATAAATGCGGCGGGGATATACGACAGGCGAGTACAGTTGTCAAGGATTACGACTGATAAGCAAAGATATAACTAAGATGCAACGAAGAAACTGGAAAGTTGGCAAAAGCAAGAATGATGAGCAAAAGATGCCAGCACGCCGGAAAAGTGGATCAATCAAGGTCGAAGGCAGGAGGGGATCGATGAGGGTCTTAAGTGGAAAAAACGAGACAGATGCGCTATCCGACAACACCTACTGTACCAGTCTGGCATCAACATTCGGTCCAAGTCCCGTGAGCCAATGTAATCTATCTGAAACAACAGCCACAAAGCCACAAACAAGCACACTTTTGATCTTCCTGTCTTGATGTCTTGCCTGTTTAATGGGAAATTAGCTAGGATATGATGCTCTCCAAAGTCTAGCCCCTGATCAGACGTCATGGGTTCCCCACTCACATCCTCTTTCCTCGCCAAGTCATTCTCATGAACCATATCGCTGATCACTTCTTTCTTAACATGTCTAGCATGTGCCATGAGGACCATGCCTCATCAAGCGTCAAATCAACAATATCCTGTGACAACACCTGTAAAAAATTATATCCAATCAAGACACGTCTTAACTCGATGCTTAGAGCTGGGCTCTGCTTATTTGAAACTGGTTTGAGGCTATCACACAAAAGTTCAAATCGCACTCATCTTTTGATGCCATAAAGATAAGATCAGATCAGCACGTCGAAGTAAGGTGTGATGTTGCGAAATTATGTTGCAGTTGTATGGTTTCTACTTTGGTCACAGACAGGTCATGCATTTATCGCCGGCTTGTCAGACCCAGAGCAGCATGTAGTAATTCATCCTTTTCCATTCAAATGCCAGCTGACGACTATCTATATAGCCGTTTTTTTTTCTATACTAACAGTGTACAGACCAGCTGAAATACATTTGTTTGACCCTTTGTGTGCTTTATCAGTATACACATTGCGGCCATATTGTGAACAGCTTCTGGTCAGAGTCCATACCAAAACCCATCCAACCCTCCTGCTCATGGTCGGTAACGCGAGGTTTTTCCTGCAGTCCTTCCAGAAACTATCATCTGCTATCATGTATAACGATGCATCATATACGGAAAAGTTCATACTAATGCCGACGTTTCCTTTCCAACCCATAGTTCACTACTTAGTGGCAGCTTCAGCTCCATCGTTCTTCTTTTGCCACTCTTCATCGATGAACCGCTTCACGTTTACAAATGCCACGTTGAGCAATGGTTGAACGTGTTCGGTCACTGGGATTCGATTGGCCTCTTCGATGGTAATGGGTGGAGGAAACTGAGGCTCCTTCAACGGACGTCCATCTCCAATTGCACCAAATTGTCCCTTTCCGTTGGGGGACCGCATTTTTAGGGCAATTTCATCCGACGTAGTCATCAAGAAGTCAGCTCCGTAATACCAGGCTCGGTTGAGCTTTTTGTTGTGAGCCTCTACATCCTTTGCTGTACGAATTCGAGGTCCCGATATGTATCGAGGCCGGCTTCGTTCCTGTGGTGATGCCCAGCAATTGGATGTCATGGCAGGTGTCCCAAGCCGAGACCATGCCGTCTTTCCTGTGTATTGGGAGGCATTTGTCGAGCATTCGGCAGATGCGCCACCTCGGATAGTATCAGTGCTGGAACGCGAGACTTCAGTGGCTCTGTTAGCTTTGTCGGGTGCAGATAGGGCATCCTTGCGAGCGGATGGAATCGACTCTTCAAAAGGGGACAAGCTCTGTGCCAGACCACTGGTACTGATACCCGCTTGTCGAAGGGTCTGGCGGGTAATGACAAGAACATCATCGTCATCATCCTGGGTAGCATCCTGACTTGGGGTGTTGGTATGGAGTGCCTTGAAGGTGGATTCAAATGTAGATGGTCGATACTGACGTTGGCCAGGAGGGCCGGCGGTCAAAGGTAGTGGCATGCCTGAGCCTGACCCAACAGCGGCTGATCCCAGAGTACTAGCAGTACGAGAAGGGTTGCTACCAACTGCGCGGTTGAATCCCTTGGAACTTCCTGGCAGGGTGCTGGGCAACTGATTGTCATGTGGGTTCCAGAAAGCGTCGTCGTGAGATCTACCGATTAGAGGGGTCTCAGTGAGGGTCGTGTTGAATGGACTGTAGGAATCAGTGTTATTATTGAGTGCATCTGGAAGACCAACTGGGCGAGGGAGTGGAGTAGACGGCCCGTCGCTGCGAGTAGTCATCTTCAAGCCCAGAGCCGGCTTGAGTCCTCGAAGAAGGGCCTTTTGAGCTCGCTTCTGATTCGGGTTTGGGTAAGAAGCCAGATTGTGGAGAGACTTTACTGGCATGTTCAGCAGCGGATCCATGCCAAGTTCTCCCTCATCGTCGCTTTCCTCGCTCTGGTCGGCGTCGGTCAACGTGTCCTGTTCGGCCTCAGAGAAGAGAGAAGCAAGTGGCGATGGAGTTGTCGAAGACCCCATACGGGGAACCTGAGTGGACATGTTGATACATCTGTGGCCAGGTTCGTTCAGAGGACTGGATGCTCCGTCAAATTGGGCCTGGGGACTGTACTGCTGGATAGATGAAGATCGAGTACTGGCCTTGAGTGGCAGAGTCGCAAGTACAGATTTGGGAAGTAGAGAAAGCCCAGCTGCAGGGAGACCGGCAGGCCACTTGAGAGAACGACCTCGTCGAGCAGGTGGTTGCAGTGGCTGGGAGGTGCTGGGGTTGTAGGGAGTGCCAGCCGTCGTGTAAGTGACTTTCGAGGCCGAAATTGGTGCAGTTGGGGTATGCGAGCCGATGCTGCCGGGGGAGGATAGGTCCTCCATGATTGACTCAGATTGGTATTCTGTTTGCCTGAGATGGTAAGGACGATCGAAATCCCTAAGATCTAAGGAAGTTGCCTGTTAGATTGGGCTGCTAGATCGTCCAAGCTGTCTGGGCATGTGGCACTCTGATCAGGCCGATAGAAACGCAAGGGGGATAATGATTTCGGGAAAGGAGAAAGACAGGTAAGGGTATGAATGTTGTGGTGAATATGTGCAGTGCAAGATAAGGTGGTGCAAAGAACGACGGGGTCTCAGGTAGCTAGCATTGCTTGGGACAATGAACTTTAGTCGTGAGAAGAGAAATACGTCGATTGTATCAGACATAGAGGAGAAGGTAGGAAGAAAGGGATTGAAGACGGTGCGCGGAGAAAGAAGTAAGTGAAGTGAGGTGCCGGTGGTGGAAGCGCATTGGGAAGGAACGGGGAGCAGGTGCCTTCTTTCTGCCTCCGTGGCCCGCACTACGCAACGCAAGAGAAGGGAAGGAAGGAGGCACGCTTCGAGGGTACAGAAACGGCAAGAGGCAAATGGGATATCTCGATCCAACTTACAATGACTGAAACGTTGATGTGATCCAAGAGAAGAAGACGAGAATATATTGGAGATATAGATTGCACACTTTCCTCTCTGTGTGAAGAAGGTTGGTTAAGTAATGGCGAAGATCATGGTAGACTTTTGAGTAGAATATGACGAGATAATCAGCTACGCTGGGTTTATACAAGATGTGAATAGAGAACAGGCCCGGCGCCAAAAACTGGAAGTGAATGCAAACGCACACCTCGTCTCCTTGCTCCAGGCTGTTGGTGTCAGGGGCAAGACTCAACGGTGTTTGCCAGTGTCAACGAGCAATATAATGATGCGAAGTTTTATGCATGACGAAGTGGTCTTTCGGACTCAATAACCGGGGTTATAAAGCTAGAGGTATATGCATATCATCCTTCGTTGAGGCAAAGCTTCCAGGCTTTATCTTTGACTTTGGGTTTCGCTTTTTCGACGTTGAACCAATCCTATGTGCTTGCAGAAGTGTAAATAGTCAGAACTTTACTCGGTACCGTATCGACTGGCTGACAGTTGCGGACACAAGTAGCTGAGTATGATAATCACTGCCTAAGCACTATGCCACATGGTTCTCAAGCGCAAACAAAGGAGTGCCACAGGCTTTGAACCGATGGAAGAGGCTTCACTAGGTAGCGTGTGTATATACAAAGGTAGCGGGAAGCTCGTTTGACGGTTTATTGTTCTTCTACTCTGCACAAATAGATGTTTGCCTCTAGGGGCAGACACCAACGTCAAATACCAGGCTTCTTCCAGCATTCATCTCAATCATTACACCTTTGGCGATCTCTGTGCCCAGCGAAACTCGTAATCATAGTTGTTCTTCCCCACGGTTCCATCAATTAGAATGGGCTCTTTCGTTGCAGTAACCCCACCCTCGACAACAACGTAAATTCCTTCTCACGCCGCGAGGCGCCATATGTGATGCCATTTCCGCCACGGCAGCATCAGGTAACTCCGCACTACATCCAAAGAAACCCCAAAGCGGGTAGAGTAAGAAGAAATAATTCTGAACATAAAAGAAAAGGCTGTATGTAACTTCCAAAGCCAGGAGTCGGGAACAGGATTGTACGTTTTGGTGAAATAATGAAACGGCAAGCCACATGAGGTTGTGAACCAACGCAGTTGATACAGCTAGCCAACGAAACGAAACATGACACTATATTAGTCTAAAAGACGAAGGTGTCTTTTGGGCAAGCAGGCCCCATGAAGAATAAGAAACTTGAACACATATAAACACCGGCACTACATGTAGCCAGTCGGAATAAATGAAGAAATTGCCCAACACGAATGTAGGTAGAGCCACGGAACCAGCACGGAAGCTTCCTTGGCATTTTCACTAGAAACCGCCTGGCGGGTATGCGCTTCCTGGTACCATACCAGGACCTCGCCCACTCCGTGCACTGGGCAGTTGGAAGTCGGGAGTGTCTAGGAGCACATCTCGACGCTGTTGCTGTTGTTGTACTGGTCGTCGATGAGGAGGCCCTTGCTGGTATGGCATCGGTGGTGGAGGGTGGGGGTTCCAACGGGGGTTAATGCCACGCTGGGAAATAGAGGTAAAATTTGAGTGTTCGGATTCAGCAGGGCTTCGAGCGCCGGCGTTGTTGGCATGGATATCCTCGTAGAGAGGCTCAATGGGAGGTGGCTGAAGATTGTTGTTTGCTGGTGGTATATCCGAGGCGAAACGAGGATCAACGTCCTCATAATAGTTGCTGGCGCCATTTGCTGGGGGCTGTTGTATAACAGGAGGTGTGTTTCTTCCTGGAACTTGAACAGTTGGACGGCCTATCGCAAGGGGAGATGGGGCTCTTGGTGAGTTTCTGCCGTCGCCTTGATTCCAACCTGCACGAGGTGGAACAAATTGTCTGTTGATCAAGTCAGCGTCTCGTCCATGAACAGGTAGTGGAATGCCATACTCATCAGTGCTATATTTACTGCCCTCGCTCATCAATGTGTCGTGTCGCTGCGGAACTTGCCCCTGCTGAAGGCCAACCATGCCTGCCACATCCGCATCGCTGTCCCTGAGCTGCCCGTAGTTCCCTGTTCCAGGGTGCTGAACTGCTGGGGATGCATCCATCTCTACTGCTTGGCCGCCTATGGTCGCAGGCATGGTTCCTGGCAATGGAGGCGGGGATTCGGCTCGCGGCAATGTGGATTCTGGGGTGTAGGCAGTATAATTGCTGACGCTAGGCATGGAAGGGTTTGCTGAGTTGTATCCATTGGACGGCTCTGATACTTGCCCATCGGGAGCATAGTTTTGGCCAGGCGATGGCCTTCGATCGTATGGGGCATTGTTGTAGACTGGTGATGAATTCGGGCCTCCCCTCATGGCGCCTGCACCATAAGCGCCTCGAGCCGGAGGGCCATATCCTCCTCGTCCTCCTCTCGGTCCATAGCTACCTCTTCCAGGTTGGGCATATCCCCCACGACCTCTCATTGGAGCTCCATAGTTATCATAACCACCACGACCGGGGCCCCCTCTGCCACCACGATACCCTCCCCCGCTTCCTCTACTACGGTTGCTCATGCTTGGGGAAGGCCCTCTTCGAGTCGCATACGGGTCGCCGGGGACACCCGCAATTGGGTTTCCAAACTGATCACGAGAATCTTGCCTCTGGGGGGTTCTGTTGAAAGCCGCTACCTCACCAACGCTCGCCACCTCGTTAAGGGGGGCTGGAGATCGGTTTGATGTGGTCCGGTGGGTAAGAGGAATAGCTTCCTCGCTGGCTTGGTCGCTTCGGCTCTTCTGCTCAAAAGTTGCAAAGGCAGGAAGGTTGTCATGAACACCGTTGCCGCCACTTACGGTGGGTAAAGTCGGCTGCCTGGTAACTCCGGGCTGGGCATCAACTTTATCTTGAGCGTTTCTGTTGTAATAGTTTTCGCCGCTCATCTCAGCGTTCTCTGCGATACGCCTCTGTCTGTCTTTCCTGCTGACCAAGGTGCGGCGCATCGCACATGTCACAAGACCGCTCATGGCTACAAGGATAGTAGCAGCCAGAACAAGATAAGATCCCCATGCCAAGTGCGGCACAAATAGAAGCACATCGATCAAAAATGCCAAGAGGCAGACGAGGAAGTCAATGAAGAGAAAGATAAACAAAATTAGTAGGTATTTTGTGGAATGGGAGGGGCCGTGCAAGTGAGACACGGCTGCCATGATAGTCATGACGAGGGTGATGAGTGCCGCGACTGGATGCACAATAAGAATAGCTGAGAGCGTGTCCCTAACACCAGACGGCAAGTCAAAAGCTTGGGCATTGTTCCCGGCTAGTTTAGCTAGATGTTATGTCAGTATAGTTCAAGGGAGATATGCCATCGACATGACTTCAGACTCACCAGTATCGTAGCCAACTCCGATACCGCTGCATCCCTTTCCATTTTGACAATAGCCAAAAACGCCATAGGTGACGCCGCCAAAGTCACTTAGCGGAATAGCCTTGACGATTGGTGTCGATATAACGGCTAGAAGGAGTAGAGCAAAAGCTGCAAACAGAAGCAACGTCAATGGTGTGCCGGGTCGCAACATCACGACGGTGCGCTAAGCGCCTGGTGGAAGAACGACAGAAACACGACAGAGCAAGCGGCCGACGTCGAGAGACGCGGGGACAGAAGAACACGAGAGCTTAGCGTGTAGCTCTTCCGTATGTCTTCTTTTTGGTGGCAGCGTTGGTGGATGACATAGGTGAAGGACAGGTGAGAAGTCGTAGGTGGAATAATCGAGTAACAGCAATGATAGCCAGCCTTGGAAGGTCCAATTCGTGACAGTGCCTGTTGTAAAACTCCGTTTGTCTCTTTCTCTATTTCCCTCGTTCTCCGTGAGATGTTGAATGCAATGTGCTGCCGCTTATGTCGGTGAATGCAACAGAATGCGGCGCAGTCGTCAGAGTCGAATTGTCGCCTGTCGCCAGTCGCGCTTATAGGGTCACTGAAGTTGTTGGTCTTGATGGTATAAAGGACGGTGGTCAAGCAGTTCTGAAATAAATGATTTAAAAATAACGACGCGTTCCTCGATGGTTCACGCAGTCGTCGAAGCCTTTCACAATGAGCTTCAGTCGAGGAAGAAGCTGGAACGAATGAATGTGGTTGGAGATTGAGCAACGAGGAGGGGGGATACGAGCATAGATTTGGGTGTAATCAGACATGGAAGACGCCCGTCCTCCAAAACGTGCTTTGGCCTGCTTGGGCTATCATACTTGGCTCTAAGGGGTTTAGCCTGGTGCTGGGGCAGCAGCATGCACTAGTCTCAGGTGGGCTAATGCGCTGGGTCCATGGTGCGCTGGTCCAGGCACAGGGGCCATCTTACTTGCGCCGATTCTCTCGAGATGGAGACAATCTAACAAGAGACGTCGCAGGATGCATGGGCCTTAATTGTTAATCTATCTGTGCTGTTTTCCTAGCTTTTTATGTTCTCCTTCGCTAGGTCAATACAGTACAGCTTGTTCGTCTCAAGGTTTGCGTTAACAGAACGTCCTTGGTACTACTGCACAGTTGGTTGCCAATAAGACAATCTTAGCCACAAGTTTAATTTCTCAATCATGTCATGCTTATCCCTCCATAGCCCATGCCACACCTTATCACTGCATTTGTGTGAAATGGAAGGTTAGCCCATGTGGTGGGTCTATACCGTTGCAACAAGCCCGCCAATCCCACGCGTTGCGGGTGTCATTTTCGGATGCAGTCATACGAACCATCTAAGTTAACTCTCGAGCGCCTCTGTTGTCCTGCCGGTTTTGAATTGACTTTCATGTCGAGTGTCGAAAACCATAAACAACAGCAACTAAAATCCACGTGCATGTATTTCCATCTTCTCAGCTCCTCGAGTGTGAGTGTCATTGTGGCCTCAGCCCTCGCTATCTCTCTACCTGAGACGACACTGGCAGGGCTGCGCACAGCACTGACTGATCAAATTTCATGAAGAAAAAAAAGTCATTGAGGTGCGTGCCACCTTTCTCGGTCCGGGTCTGGTGCTAGCTTCCAGAACGAATGACTGTCTCTATGTAGCCTGGCTGGAGGTAGTATTCCGTAAGCTGTAGGAAATTCGTCCTTTTTACCCTCTTCGGTACGCGCGTCTGGAGTCTAGACTACGTGGTTATGAAAGGTACGAAATGAAATGTGACACTACCTACTCGGTACTCATTACCAGATCGCGCCATGCCAGCGCTGTCTTCTCTAACAACCCTGGATGAATACGTCTTCGGGTCAACCAAAAGGATGATTACGCACTGCCAACGTCCCGACGTAGCCAGTTTCGTAAGGCACTTGGCAGGCGGTTATGTCTCCCGCCCATTTATGCGACTCAATCTGCGACGGACCGGTATTCCTTAAGAAGGTGGGCCATGAAGATCAAACGGGACAGAACTACGGATACCTTGCCTATCTTTAGCACGATCCCCAATAAGCTTTTTTCTTTCGTTGCGAAACAAACAGCATAATGCTCCATGTTTCGACGTCTAGTGTCAAGTCTCACATTGACCCTTATATTGATCTTATATTAATCCTACATCTATGAGTTACTTCATAGTTTCGTAACTGTATGAGTACGTGAAGCCCCTGTACCAGTAATCCAATAACAATATACGTTCAAGTCAAATTTGCATATAAAAAAGATGCCGTTTGCTGCTCATCACTAGCATCGATGTCCTTACCCTATAGCAAGATAGGGTATTCAACAACAATGACATGGCTAGACGAAGTAAGCATCATCAAGGACCATTGTTTGGTATACCATGGGCTGTACTCGTGTATGACGCAGAATTTTATGCTGCGATGCTTGCACTTATAATCTGGCTGAAGGGTTGCAAGATCAAATGATATGGATCCAAATACGTCGATGACGCTCATATTCTTCTTCATGATACGGATAACCCCGACAACCTTATCGTGAGCCCAAGTATGATAATAAAGTATACGGATGGCCGTTGTTTATATCATTCGAGAATATTAAATTCGGTCAGGTAAAGGTCGTTTTGATGAAGGTATATCCGTACCTGCGTCGACTCAACCCATGCTACAACTCAGGACCCCAAGTCGGCAATCGGCGTGATTCTACCCCGATCCGTGGAAGGCGATCGCGTGCCCACCCATTCCCCGAGCCGTCCCGGTGATAAGCCAAGGATGACGGGGAATTTCCCTCTCCGACGTCATCCATGACTCCGGCCGGACATAGGAAAGAACTATTTCAATTTTTCATATTTTTTTTTTTCGCTTCTTTTTCTCGCTCTTCGCAAAACTGTAACTGCTTCAGTTATTGTCTGGCTCAAGTGCAATCCCTACACTCCCCATGCTGCCCTATCGATAGTTAATCACGACCGACAACCTCCAGCATGATGCGCAACGTGGTGCTAGGCTCCTCGGCGCGCGCAGCTATGCGCTGCCGGCCCAGGACCTCACTGACGCCGCCATTTCGAAGATTGCAATCAGGCGGTCCCTACCAGCCTATGCGACCGCCATCACCGGAGGAGCTTGGAGCCCCTAGGCGGGCAAAAGAGTATAAACGAGGACGGCGTTGGGCGAGACGGTTATTGATCATATCTGCCGTTGGGGGCGTCATATATCTCGGCGACCGCCAAATATATGCATCTGGCTTCGGGCGCTCACTGAAAACGTTTGGGACTGGGCTACTTGTGGCTATTGACTACAAAGTCAACTTCCGACCACAACCTATCACAGGCGGGACTGTGCAAGACTTGCATAACCGAAACGCTGAGCGGTTATTCAACTTACTACGGGCGAACGGTGGACTATACCTCAAGATTGGACAGGCCATCGCAATGCAGAGCGCCGTGCTTCCCCCTGAGTTCCAGAAGATGTTCAGCCGCATGTTTGACGACGCACCGCAAGACGACTGGTCCGATATTGAAGCAGTGATACGGGAAGATTTTGGGAAGAGTGTTGAAGAGGTGTTTGGCGTGAGCTTTACCGGCAAAGAAGGTATGGGTCTGATGGAACGCAAGGCGCGGGCGAGTGCCAGCGTTGCTCAGGTGCATTGGGCAAGACTTCCAGATGGGCGCGAAGTGGCAGTTAAGATTCAAAAACGGGAGATTGCCAAGCAGATATCATGGGATCTGTGGGCATTCAAGTAAGTTCGACACACACCAAGCAAAACTGCCCACCTTGCTAACAGAGATAGAACCGTCTCCTGGATCTACTCCAAGTGGTTTGATCTTCCGTTGTACAAACTGGTACCCTTTATCACGGAGCGACTCGAGTTGGAGACCGATTTCGTCAACGAGGCCAAGAATTCCGAAAAGATGCGAGAACTTGTCAACGGAGAGAAGACTCTGAAAGGAAGGGTGTATGTTCCCACAGTATATTCCGAATTTACGACGAGGCGAGTCATCGTGACTGAGTGGATCGAAGGTGTGAGGCTCTGGGATAAGAAAGCGATGACATCCAGATGGCTTGGAGGACATGGCAACGGCTCACCTGGCGCCGGAAGCCCCTTACCCAAAATCGACCTCGAGGCTGCCAGGCGTGAGCTTCGCACACGGCCCTATCAGGAGAACCTCAAACCAGAACGTCAGGAATGGCGAGGTCGACGAGGCCAAGGTGGTTTAGGGTTGTCCACACGAGAAGTCATGACTACCATGGTGGACCTCTTCTCGGCACAGATCTTCAAGTGGGGAGTTGTTCATTGTGACCCCCACCCAGGCAACATCTTTATCAGACGGATGCCCAACGGTCGGGCAGAGCTTGTGCTTATCGACCACGGACTCTACGTATACATGTCGCCTAAGTTCAGACATGAGTACGGTACTTTCTGGAAGGCGTTGATGACTTTTGACAATAAGACGATTTCCCAGGTCACGGATGCGTGGGGTATCAAGGCGGCGGACCTGTTCGCAAGTGCGACACTGCTGCGACCATACGAGGGTGGAGACAAGCGTACACATAATGGTATCATGAAGGGCCTCGAAGGTGCTACTCCAGCCGAACGCCACTACGCAATGCAGCAGCGGATGAAGCAGGGCATTCGTGAGATGTTGGCAGACGAAGAGAAGTGGCCACAGGAGCTTATCTTTATCGGCCGCAACATGCGAATCGTGCAGGGCAACAACCAATATCTGGGCTCGCCTGTCAACCGTGTCAAGATGATGGGTGAATGGGCAAGCCGCAGCCTGTTCGAGGACCCCCAGCTGCCCCTGAGCCAACGTCTTCAAAACCGCTGGCGCCACGTTATCTTCAAAACTGTCATGGCAGCTTCAGATGTGGCGTTCTACATTTTCAAGTTGCGTCAATGGCTGGGCTTAGGAGGAGGAATGGAGGATGAGATGGAGAAGAGGATGAAGGAGGTTGCTCAGGATTTCGGGGTTGAGCTTCAGCATGATGTATTTGATGGCTGAATAAGCGGACGGAAAATCACACTACCCCATGTATAACATAGTATCACGAATTTCCTTTGTGTATCGAAAAGCTGTATGGGCTGGAGCATTATTTCGGTTTAGCATAGGCGTCCACAGGATAGATGTAGAATCTCCCCCGTAACTGGTACTTGTTACTGGGCTCGAATGACCTCAGTAGCATAAATGAAAATAGAAACCACTCTTGATAGAATTTGTATCAGCAAGATTGTTTGTAGTCTCCTTTTCCTGCTGCACATATTATACAATGTTTCCTGTCTGGACACTTTGGTGCATTGCCTGCGGTTATATGGCTTATGATTTACATGGTATCAAATCCCAGCATTTTACCTGCTTCTCAGATAGTTCTCGAATAAGCTGATATCTAATTAATCATGCTATGCCTCGAAATGAAGATAAAAGTTTGTTACATGCCCCTAATCGAAATACCCGTGGGCTCGCGCCGACAAATAGTCAATAGACCATAAACATTCAGATGCCACCGTAGTATTTGGAGAAATGCCGAGCTGAGCATCAGCTTGTATCATTTTCCCAGCCAGGGGAAGATACAAGTTCAGTAGGATGTTATAGTGGGAGATAGGAGCAGGTTTACTATTAACCGATCTTGCTAGTGGTTCTCAGGATGCTTGGTCTTATGTCTAGACTGCATGATGCACCTTTGCCCTCCCATTTCTTTGAAGATATTGCACCGAAGCCTCATGCTCGAAGAGATTCAAGGATAGAATAGAGGCAACGTCCAACAACAAGCAAGTATCCGTACTATGTTAAAAGATCTGCAATTCAGGTAGGATTCGCCCAAAGACTGTTCGGAATCAGTCCAGAAACGAACTAGCGGTAGGAGGGATTTTGTTTCTTCGGCTACATGCATTGAGTGACCTGTAATAAAAGTTACTGTGTTTTACAGCCAGGGTCAGGCTGGCATCATTGTTTCTGCGCTGATGTTTTGGATGTACGGAGTATTGGAGTTCAATTCCGGAGTATAGGGTCCACGTTACTGTGTAAGAGGAGGCTTATTTCTACTTAGACCGGGTTGTGGACAAATGCAGCTGGTGAGTGGCAGCCGTTCTTTAGGTATCCGCATATGGACCCAGGCTTGATCTAAGACTTGCTAAGTACATCTACTTCACCTGACTCCGTACCTTTAGTTGACAGTCATGTACCAGCGCCGTGTACCTGCATCAGTGGGTCGATCCGATACAGGCTAAAAGAGTGTTAGGGACGTTTTGATATTGGTGCCACATTTGTAAAGCAAAAGTTAATGGAAGACATATGACCCCTATGCTTGGATATTACAAGGAGAAGAAATGTTGTTACTGGCGAGTCGAAAGATATGTCAACAGTTCATTCATACTCATGATTTTCACTAACTACTGAGTCGCGCAATCAAGTACGGTACGCAGCTAACTAAGCTAATTGGTCTAAGAGCACAGATTGATATTAAAGTCTGAGCCCATGTGGCGTTAGATTGGGGGAACCATATCTCCACTTTGACGTCTTGGGGTGAATTTCGCTATCTTACTGTCCTGTGTCGCCTGGGCTGGTTACTCAACGGTCCTGCAAGAGAAGCAAAGAATGAACACGCAGTGCGACTCTGTGCTTTTCACTATCCCTTGAAGCCCAATTTATTATGCCCTTTGTGTGCGGCTTTAAATTTGCTGAATAGTCCCTCCCCATCCCTTATTAACGGAGTCAGGGCCCTTATCCAGATGCGGATAATTGATGCCGCTTCCCCCCCTCTAATTCCCATTTCCCCTGGGCGTGGCAGCCCATCCAGTCAGATTGTCTTGGACCCTGTCAAGCACTAGTAAGGCGCTCCACTGTTGAAGAGAGTTACAGTACCTCCACTTCCCTAGCGAATCACTCCATTTTCAGGGTCTGCATCTGGGACTGTCTCAGACTAAGTGGTCTGAGGGCTGAGGGATCGCGAAGCCTGACATTTGGATCTTTTGCATGTCATTTATAGTGCATGATAAGATGAAATCGAAACCGAAATCGCCGAAAAGCAAAGAGAAGGTCAAGAAGCAAGATCTGTGTCAGAAGCCTTGGCGCTGTTATTCGTCGCATTCAGATGAAACGTGAAGTGCATTTCCCCATGTTTGCTTGCTCAAATGTTTCGTACGGATACACATTACCTGACCTTTACCGCCACATGTAGCCATCCTGAATCCTTGGGCATTTGGGCATTTGGGCTGGTAATTGTAGTGCATAGGGTATACTCAGTCTTTGTAACCTGTTGCAGTCGGTCTATAGCACAGGGTTGCACTCATACTAAGTACATTTGGGCACTTGTTCCGGCGTCTATACTCACTAAACCCATGCATTTAATCTCGACTCCCATCAGTGCCGCTATTTCACCTTCCACAACTTAAACCGCGCCCATAGAACCATAACGGCATAGCCAATCGACTACCTTGGCCTACTCGACTCGAAACGAGCTTGGTCCCCCCCTGCAAGAAACCTCCTTCAACGCTGCCTCCCGCTGACCATTTCAGTCGAGACGCGCAACAAACCTGTTTACTCCGTACATCTCGTCTCAAGGCGAAATAAGTGCACACTGCACAGCACGTTACAAATCTAAGCAAATAAACCGAACCCCCCTTTTGCAAAATTGGAAACCACTCAAACCAAAAGCATCGACGTTTTTCTCACCCTCTCCACTGATCTCTGACATCCACTACCGACATTGGCGGCTCTCCAGACTCCACAGTCGACTCAAGGTGTGCACGCGCTCTACTACTCTACCATATCCTTATCCTTACCTTTTCTGCATTTCCCTTCACCCTGTTCTCCAGTTCCTTAATTGTTTGGATCCATCTGTGGCTGACAAGACGCTTATTGTTAACAAGACGAACCAGGTTCTGTTTCATCGCTCCGTCATCCATCTATCTACTCCAGCTGTTCTTTCACTACCTCTATAGCCTACAGTCTACACACGCTTGGGCATTGCGACTAACGACCAAAAACCACCGACTGACTATTGTACGCCCACCCTCCTCCTTCTCACGTCCACGCTCCCGCTCCCGCTCCTCCACCTTGTTCTCGACTTCATTCCAAGTCATTTGGCTGTTACTGCCCCATCCCTTCCATCTTTAGTCCCCCGCCGCTTCCACGTGCTCCGCTCCTCCTTCGCGCCGCCCGCTCATGCCCTCCTGGGTTACATCTAGGTCGCGACTCTTTTCCTTTTACATGATCCTTTCCTTCAGAGGATGAACAACGAGCAGCCTCGCCGTACAAGTTTCGGCATGTTGCTTCGACGCAGTAAGAGTGGCGATCTAGGCAAAGGCAGCCGTAAGGCGCAGGCCCATAGGGAGGCCGAGCTTGAACGACAACGCCAGGCCTCTACTCGCATCGCTCCCAAGTTGCCTGAATTCGCAAACCATTCCGAACAGCTTTCCAAGTCCTTTGGCTCCGAGTTGCGACCCGAATCACCAGCAAACGTTCCACGATCCTTAGACTACTCCTCCATTCGACCCTCAGCCGAACACTCAAGAGGCTATGGGGCTACTTCGCATGCCGCATACCCAGTTCCGCCGTTGCCCAACGGTGGTTTTGATCCGTATGCCAGAACTGAGAGCATGACAAACCGTGGCCGTTACAGCTATGCTAGTAGTGCTATCAGCACGGTCAACAGTCCACGTCGTGTTCGCAGAAGAAAGGATCCAACACCTATGAAGTAAGTTTCCTTTTCCCGTACTGTAGTTGGCTTGCACTTGAACCGCCTACTAACCATAAAATCAGCATTCTAGTCATTGGCACCCGTAACTCTGGCAAAACCTCGTTCCTTGAGTTCCTCAAGACAGCACTTGCTCTTCCACCCAAGAAGCGTGCCAAGAAGGGCGAAGACGAGATGCCCGAGAACCGCAATACTCCCTCTGGAAACTTTATTCCTCACTACCTCGAGACTGAGATTGATGGCGAACGGGTTGGCCTCACTATCTGGGACTCCGAAGGCCTTGAGAAGAATGTGGTCGACCTGCAGCTTAGAGAGATGTCAGCCTTCCTTGAGAGCAAGTTTGAGGAGACGTTCGCCGAAGAGATGAAGGTTGTTCGATCTCCTGGTGTACAAGATACCCACATCCACGCTACCTTCCTCGTTATGGATCCTTCTCGTCTTGATCGCAATATCGCATCCGCGAGGAACCCAGCCATAAACGGCCAGAATAATGGTCACCTCGGTGCGCGTATGCTTGGTAGCCTGGATGAAGATCTTGACCTGCAGGTTCTGCGCACACTCCAGGGCAAGACCACAGTCATTCCAGTTATCGCAAAGGCTGACACTATTACCACCAAACATATGAATGTCCTGAAGAGGAGCGTGTGGGATAGCATTAAGAAGTCTGGTCTGGATCCCCTGGAAGCCCTTGGCCTCGACGAGGAAGACGAAAGTAGCATCTCATCTGGAAGAATTGCCGAGGAGGATGAAGATGAAGAGGAATTCGACCATGGCCTGCGTGATGGTGCTCAAACCCCGGAGAGCCAAGAGTTCCCGCTACAAGGTCAAAGGGAAAGCCCAGCTGCTTCGCCAAGCTCCAAGAGACTTTCCACCAGCTCCATTCGACGACACAAAGCACAAGAAGAAGTTAAAGAGAAGGAGGACGAGATTCCTTTCTTGCCACTCTCAATTATCAGCCCTGATCTTTACGAGCCCGGTGTCATTGGCCGACAGTTTCCTTGGGGATTTGCTGATCCTTACAACGAGGAGCACTGCGATTTCCAGCGTCTCAAAGAGGCTGTCTTCACTGAATGGCGCGCTGAGCTGCGTGAAGCTAGTCGGGAGCAATGGTACGAGGGATGGAGAACAAACCGGCTCAAGCAGAGGGACACCTCTTATCGCCACAGATAAATCATTCCGAAAGAGGGAAACCACCCATCTTTGCGACAAGGACTTATACCGTCGTGGGAACACTATGACATATTGTCAGCTAAAACATGTCTATGCTTGACGCGGCATGAACGCTCACTGCGACCATCTTTCATTACCCCTACAATACTTTAACGTTATACCATTTTCCGGAAAACTGCAGCATACCCCTTTGTCATCTTATTATATCAATTTCTGAACTTATGGAGAGGAGCAATGTCCTCTAAGATAGGCATTGCTTTCACTCGTCCTCACGGCTGATACCCCCTGATGAGACACTCGACCGTCTACACCGCCCTGTTCCTGGTGATCGGACCATCGCACGAGCCGGCCTTGAAGGTTTCATCAACTACTTATGATATTTTTCTTCAATTTCTTTTCTTCGAAAACTCTTTTGCAAGGCGGCGTTCATGTCACCGGTCTCGAGAACAAGAACATGTTTGGACCTTCTACATGATGGCTACTCTGGTTGGCGTCCTGCTTTCTTTCTCTTGGACTCGCACTTCGGAAAGTGCCCATTGCTTTCACTCACAGGTTGAGGAGCTTCAAGAGTCAAACGATTTGTCTGGTATGGCCGAGGACATCCTGGCTAGGCATAACGAGGAAGTATGTCGAAGGACGGAGGAATGTATCGAAATACGTGCTGGCAGTGCTATGAACTTGGCATTGCCTGAAGTTGTTGAGTTGTTTTCTTTAGTCAATTTTTTCACTAGTAATTCATTGCAATGTGTGTTTTCACTAGAACAACTGGTTCATACTCTCAGCGCACATATTTAAACCATGATCCCGTGCATGTTAAGAATGTACACCAACTATAGGTATCAACTGCTGTCTTGTGAACATCGTCTAAGACACCTATCTTCCGTCCTGTACCATAAACGATATTGCTCACTGATAATGAAATGAATAAATACACATAATTCTTGCCGTTCGTCCGATGCTCAATCATCTCCCCCTCTTGCGTCCAAACTCAGAAAGGCGTAGACTCGACCAGCTCAGTGTTGATCGGGTTACCCTGTTCATCAACGTCCTCCTCCCTCCGGTTAGGATTCTTCCCAGCAGCCTTGATCTTGACAATTTCTTTATTCGACAAAGCAACGCCGTCGAAATTGGGAGGTAGAGCCACATCAATAATGAGAAGCTCGGTCTTGATGTTGCGTGCTCTATCGCGGTAGGCCTGTTGATTCCGTGGGTATTCGAAAAGAGGCTTACCACGTGTTTCAATCGTAGACCAACGAACACCATATTCTGCGATGAGATTGATGAGCACTTGGGAGTCGTGTTGACTCCATGGAACGCGCTGCTTTCCTCCTGATCGTTCTGAATCTGCCATACGTGCCTCTTTGGCCCTTTGAGATGCGGCATGTCTGATCGCTTCAAAGTCGGGCATTGAGGAGGAAGGCGGCTGCGATGCTACTCGGAGACTCGGTTGCTGCGATGCTTCCTGCTGGAAACTGGGATATTCGGATTCTGAGGACTGTGAACGATCGGGGACGTGCTTCTGAGGAGGTCGAGAGACACGATGTGGGATAGGTGGTGGAGCCATGCGCCGCCTCAGCTCATCGCGTTTCGCTTGGTCGACATGACGATTATCAGTCTCAAAGGGATCCTCGTCGTCATCCTCTACAACAGATCGTGGCCGCTTCTGTCCTCTTTCATGATTTGCGTTGCTCTTGTGGCCCAACCGCAAAGAGCTTGCAGGGGGGAATGGACTTCGCATGAGTTCGGCATTCGTATGTTGGTGGTAGTCGCGAGGAACTGCTGATCTGGACGCTGCGCGCTGTTGATCCGAAAGAGGAGCACCAGGGAGACTCGTCCGTTTTCCAACTTGCAGGGCTCGGAGGGACGTCTTGTCAACAAATAAACTCGGTCTAACAAGAAAGTTAGTATTTCACCTCTCAAGCAGGAGTATGATGCCTTACATTGCTTCCTGACTTCCCATACGGACAATCGACTGCGACTCGGACCCGAAATCCTCACCTTGGCTGTCGGCCACGCTCTGTTGGTAGTCAACAATGGGTTCAGTAGCCGCCCTCACGCTCTCTTCGTCTGTCAAGATCTTGTATAAGCTTTCAAAACACTTCTGAAGATCGTCCACCAGGCTATGCAAGGGGAATCTCCTTCTGAGCTGGGTAATTCCACCATCCTTCTTTATTTCCATAATCTCAGCAATGCGTGTTGAGCAGAGTTCATTAAGATCATGATCTTTACCACCAAGTTCTCGAAAGTAGTTTCCAGAGAAGAGCACAGCATAATCGCTAGGATACTCTTCCTCGGCGTTGGTGCCCGAACTTTCTTGGTCTCTGCAAAACAAAGCGACAAGCAGATCCCGATAATCCATGTTGTTACTAGGCTGAGACATAGCCTCAACGAATAACCACGTGCGCAGATCTAGTGTGCATTCGGGTGCTTGGAACATCTCATCGGCAAGAATGAAGAATGAAGGCAGTGTCTCGTGGAGAGTTTGGAAAAACTCAAAGACATCTGATGCCTCCCCCTCCTTGATATCATGAAGCTTGTCATAAGCGCTGACCACGTTGGCGCACGCAATTTGGGAGGATGTATAAACGTGATTCTTGGTGAAATCCTGGGCGGCTAGAAACTGTGCAAAATCTATGAAAGGTGCCATATCATCCTGATCGAGGACATCATACTCGGCTCGGATATTATAGAAAGCGCGTCGCTTGATTCCCAAGGATCCTCTGAAGATGTCTTGATCGGGATCTCTCTGCCGAAGACACCAGAAAAGGCTGTCGGCGGCGCTGGCCAAGTCTGGGACAGTGAGTTCCAGAACCCTCCGCTGAGCAGGAGTGATCACAAGACCCGCTTGAGGTTGTTCACTGTATTCGGTAGCTTGATGTTGTTCGCCGTATTCTGACTCCTCAGGCTGGACGTCCACTTCTCCGTCTTGTGCTCCATTGTCATATTCATATTCATCTTCCTCTTCGTAATACTCAGTCTCGTCGTCAGGTCTTTGTGGGATGGACGGGATACTAGACTCTCGAAGGGCATGTGCTGGAGCGCCACGCCGAGCAACGGGATCTCTCAGCAAAACATTCAGTGGTTGGACAGCCTCAGGCGGCTGTGAAATGCGAGTCACTTGCGGTGGTGGTGCGGATGTAGCTATATTGTTCCTTTGAGTGCTTCTCGTGACTCTTTTAGGTTGCGCATCTGTTTCTTCGCGCCCTGAGGCGCCGCGAGTGTTCATTTTAGTAACAAAAGAAGGACGATGAGGAGATTGCGTGTTCCCTGTCGAGATGCGTTTGTTGATGATGATGATACGTCTTTCATTGAATCCAGCCAATCAAGTTAACCCTAACCCTAACCCGAACCCTGTATGATTGGCTATATTTTGGAGTTTTGAGCATTGACCCACTTAGGAGCTACCCCGGCTAGTCTGGCAGTGACTGTCACTGATTGAGGTGTCAGCCTGCAAGGTACCATGCATCACATACATTAGTATCTCGCATGCCTAGAGCAGCTGAAAGACATTCAGTTAGTGCCAGTCGTTTGATCAAACTTGTTGTTTCTATTAATACCGACATCCTCGAATAATGCAAGCCCCAGTTCTATGCGTTTTTCTTTGCAGCAACAGTTTTGACGTCATTGGAGCCAAGCAGCCCAGTAAGATAAGCTGTTCGGGTGAAGAAGAGGAACAACTAAATTTCACTGTTCTTAGATAATTTCGATATTGGAGATGTGTTTGTTCTTGACTTACCGTCATCCCAATGTTTCCCCAAGTCGTGGCGTTCCATTTGTGAGGACTCATCGACATGTCCCAACCAAGCCCGTAAGAAGTAAACGCAAGATGTCCAATATCTCCTAGCCACAAGGCAACGAGGTACGCCCGGACAACCTTGAGCTCACTGGTGGTAAACAGGATCGCGACTCCCATAATTGCCATTAACAAGTACAGGTTTCCAAGCTGCCACGTTACTATGATACTGTTATAGGAGGCCCCAATGCCATCATCTTGAGGACTCTGTTCACCGATGAACCACGCTGGATCAATGACGACACCAATAAAACCGACAACTCTGTTAAGATGTGAGTGACTGCATGATTAAAAAAAAAGAAATTGAGCAATTGTTTCTTACAAGGAAATCGGCTCGATGGTAGTAAATACTACACGTGGAAAGGTCGGAAGACAAGACGCCATGGTTACTGTTTGACGTATTAACAAGTGACAAGCTGAGCAAGGACAACCAAATTACAGTACAAGTTGAGAAGTGCACTATGAGCACGGATCTGATAAGGTGCTTTTTTTCGGTTCCCCAGAATCGACCTCCTGTCTTAGCTGCCGTGAACCAATAGGACGAGCCCATCCAACTGCCATTGAATTCCGGCGCTGCTCGGGATGGACCGGAGCGAGGCCGATATCGTTGCCCGGTCAAGCATCACCGGCAAATAACCGGACGGTATTGGAGCTTTTTTTCCGTTAGCAGTGCTTCCGGGGTCGAAGCTAAAGCTGAGCCGTTAAAATCCAACAACCGAGCGCTGGGAGACAAGTATTTGGCCTTCTCTCCGACTGTTTGAGCCCTTTTGCAATTGTGCGACATTTCCGGCTTCTCTGCCCCGAAGAACCCTCCTGCCACCTCTAGCCAAGCCAAGCCGATTCAATTGGCCTACCCCAGCTTTCAGCTTTCGGAATAGCGTTTCGCCTTCGCCAGACCATCATCATGCTTCGAACCGTCACGGGACGTGCTGCCGCCTCGGGCCTTGTCAGGTCAGCTCTGCCTCGGGTCTCCCAAGCAGCGGCTCCCACATGCTCGCTTGCCCCGCAGCTACGACTTCAGAACCAGACTCGCGTTGCTGGTCTTCGACTCTCCAGAGCTATCCACAGCACTTCAGTCAGAATGTCCCAGACACGAACAGAGAGCGATGCCTTTGGCGAGATCCAGGTCCCGGCCGACCGATACTGGGGAGCTCAGACCGAGCGATCCCTCGAGAACTTCCGTATCAACCAGCCCCAGGACCGTATGCCCCCGCCTATCGTCAAGGCCTTTGGTATCCTGAAGGGTGCTGCTGCTACTGTTAACATGAAGTATGGTCTTGGTGAGTAGCAATTCGATTTATGGAGGGGTTTGTCTGCGAGGATACCAGCTCGGTTCATGCGGTTGAGTTTGAGTACTCGACTTACACCAATTCGCGGGGTCAGCTTGCGACTTATACAAAGAGCTGTTCGCCTTCTTTACAGACAAACACTTCCCTTTTAATGGTTTATCGCTAATGACTATCTTCCGTAGACCCCAAGATCGGCGAGGCTATCCAGCAAGCTGCCAAGGAGGTTGCCGATGGAAAGCTTCTTGACCACTTCCCCCTCGTCGTCTGGCAGACTGGTTCCGGAACTCAGTCCAACATGAATGCCAACGAGGTTATCTCCAACCGCGCTATTGAGATCCTTGGCGGTACCATGGGCAGCAAGAAGCCCGTCCACCCCAACGACCACGTCAACCGCAGTGCCTCTTCCAACGACACTTTCCCCACCGTTATGCACATCGCTGCCGTCCTCGACATTGAGGGTGAGCTCCTGCCTGCTCTCCGTAGTCTGCGGGATGCTCTCCAGAAGAAGGTTGACGACTTTGAGGCCAAGAAGATCATCAAGATCGGCCGAACTCATCTCCAGGACGCTACCCCTCTTACTCTCGCCCAGGAGTTCTCCGGCTACGTTGCTCAGCTCGACTTCGGCATCAAGCGTGTTGAGAGCTCTCTGCCTGATCTGCGACTCCTCGCCCAGGGCGGTACCGCTGTTGGTACTGGCATCAACACCTTCCAGGGCTTCGCCGAGGCTATCGCTGAGGAGGTCACCAAGATGACCGGTACTGAGTTTAAGACTGCCCCTAACAAGTTTGAGGCTCTGGCCGCTCACGATGCCATTGTCCAGGCTCACGGCTCTCTCAACACCCTTGCTGCCTCTCTCACCAAGATTGCTCAGGATGTCCGATACCTTGGCAGTGGCCCTCGCTGCGGTCTTGGTGAGCTGAACCTGCCCGAGAACGAGCCCGGTAGCAGCATCATGCCTGGCAAGGTCAACCCCACTCAATGTGAGGCTTTGACTATGGTCTGCGCCCAGGTCATGGGTAACCACGTCGCCACCACCATTGGTGGTATGAACGGCCAGTTTGAGCTTAACGTTTACAAGCCTCTCGTCATCCGCAACCTTCTCCACAGCTCCCGCCTTCTGACTGATGGCATGCGCTCTTTCGAGAAGAACCTGGTTGCTGGCCTCGTCGCTAACGAGGAGAAGATTGCTAGCATCATGAAGGAGTCGTAAGTTTTATACTGCTATACGCTTTACACACCAACGCTAATCATATCTATAGCCTCATGCTTGTCACTTGCCTTAACCCCAAGATCGGTTACGACATGGCTAGCAAGGTGGCCAAGAACGCTCACAAGAAGGGACTTACCCTGAAGGAGAGCGCCCTTGAGCTCAACGCGCTGACCGAGGAGGAGTTTGATACTCTGGTCAAGCCTGAGCTGATGGTTGGTCCCAGCCCTTACAAGGGTTAAAAAGTCTAAGAATATCTAAACATAAGGATGTCTGATCTCATTTGTGATCGTAATTCCATGTACCAAAATCTAGAATCGCTTATAGATCGCAACAACCTAACGAATGAATGACGACTTTAACATCATTTCTTCTGTAAGCTTGTGGCTGTTCTAAAACGAGAACGAAAAAGTTTTTCACATAAATCAATAATAACACTAGAACACACATGTAGAATGGAATTGTCGACCAGGTTATCGTGTGATGAGCATTGAGACATGGAGCAATCGTTGAGTGAAATAACATGTGAGAGGACATACATTGGATTTTGTGCAAGGTTGGGCGGAATAATAACCGACCGGGAAGCGCCGGCATTAACAGCTCTTGCAGTTGCTAGCTCAGGACTCAGGTGCAGGAAACACCCCGCCTGCCCAGCCTCCACTGCCAATCGAAAGCTACAATATGTGGCGATTTCACGTGCTAGGTACTCCGTACTGTAATGGTAGAGCGAAACGGCAGAACAGACGGCCAAAGTGAGACCACATCAAGGCGTTCACGACCCAAACTCATGTGAACCAGTTTTCCGTTCTCAAACCTTAGTCAACATGGCGCTCTGAGCCTTTTGTCTCTTGCCAACGGCATATTCAACTCTTTTGCTTTCGTCTCCCTCTTCCCTCTGCTGACCCTCTTGTGGTCTGTTACAGAGTACCTCCGTTGCCGTTGACTTATACTCAATGCGCCAACCGATATTCGAGAGCCCATGATGGCCACGATCGAGCCGCGCTTGATTCACCTGCTCAACGAGCAAAGGAAACCGCAACTCAATCACACCGATCTTCCCCCGCTTCATTCTCTTCAGTTTCCTACGGCCACGGACCGATCTTTGCCCCCGCTCGAGCCTGATACAAACCACCGCGGCGACAGACCAGCGGCTGACATGCAATTTGCTACCAACGCGGTTGGTACAGTATATCCCATCAGCGACGATGGTACTCTTGAGTATCGCAAGGAGGTTAATAGCCAGGATATGGCAATGGTCCCAGCTTCCAGAGCGTTTTCATTACGTGGAACTCTGGGCGACATGGAAGCACCAGAATCTACCAATTCGATAAGCCGGATATTAGACGATGGCTCCGATGTTTTTGATGATGCTTCGACTAAGAAACGGCACCGTGGCCTCCACGTCAAGGACGATTTTGTACAGCTTCCGCAGCCTCTCAAAAAGCAGAGAGCTATTCAGGCAGCGCCAGTTATGCCACCAATTATCAACGGACTTCACGAGCCTCCGCCACACGCCGCTTTGTTTCCACCCATATCCTCTGATTCGTTCGATAGTAAAGATGGACTGCAGATGAATATATTCCCTGAGGTTCCCCAGCCACCTCAAGAAGTTGCTGGGCCAGTTTCCAATTCCAACAAAGCACGAAAGCGGACTAGTAAACCAAGACGGAAATGGTCTGAGGAAGAGACAAACCATCTTTTGTTGGGTGTTGACAGACACGGAGTGGGCAAGTGGACGAGCATTCTTGAGGACACCGATTTCAAGTTCAATGATCGGACGGCTGGCGATCTCAAAGACCGGTTTAGGACATGCTGCCCCGACGAGCTTCGCAAGTCTAATGGGTCGGTTGATGTGGCATCGCCACCACCTTCTAGTCAAGGAACAAAACAGGAGGGCAAGACAGATGTTCACCTGGAAAAGATACTGATAGATGGGAATGCTGCATTAGCAAAAGACACATCCTCCGCATCACAGGAAGAGGTTGAAAAGAGTCCAAAGCAGAAGAAGAGTAGGGCACATCGCAAGAAGATGGAGGATCTTGTAGAACTTGGTATTCATGGGCCTTTCAAAAAGTCTCATCGCCGCGAACGTCGACCTTTCACTGAACAAGACGACATAGAAATTCTTGAGGGTTTGGACACTCATGGCCCTTCGTGGACCAAGATCCAACGAGACCCGCGTTTCCACCTGTCCAGTAGACAGCCGACAGATTTGAGAGATCGGGTACGCAATAAGTATGCTGAAGTTTACCAGCGTATAGAAAAGGGAACTTTCCAACCCAAAGAGACGGGTCGAGGCAACGACGTTGCAGAACAATCAGCGAGTACCTTGTACCAAAATTCATTTCAGCCATCAAAGGCTGCGACGCTGGAGCCGCAAACGAAACAGCCACCGTCCCGTGAGGATCTTCCTCGATGGCCAGCCCAACAGAGAATCGATACAGGCGAAGCGATTGGGACGGCTCAGGCATTTGATTTTGGTGAGGCTGCAACACCTCAGTTTATGGGCGGCGAGATGGACATTTCACGCCTATTACTAGACGATGCCAAGCTCTCCCCGCTGAACTCACGGTTTGGTTTTGAAGGCATCCCTGGTCTTTCTCCACCAGCTAGCGCTTCGCAGAAAGGTCATAACAAGGATAAACTCTTGTACAAGTACTGATGCTATATTATAAACGACGGATTGTTCTGCACTAATGTTTATGAGAGTCCCGAAGGGACAGGAGTTTGGAAAATCGATTTGCAATGGTATTGGGCGTACATAGATGGAGACCCGGGACGATTAAAAACACACAGCACGCGCTGCTTGACGGTCACTTATAGCAGTATGATATAGCATGCTTTGGCGCTCAAAGGAAGGAAAAACGGGTTGCCTTGCTGGTAAAGGATTGTTAAGAAAAGTTTGGACGGTTATTGATTTCATAGGTCGCAAGACCACAAAGATGGTACCAATCTGATAAGAAACAAAATCTGGATCTCACACTTACAAATTAAGGTAAGGAACAACTGTTGAATTTAAACTACCTACCTACCTACTCCGTGACATTGGCAATGCAATCCATCTTCCAGTGGAAAGGCAATCACTAACATGCCTGCATGCCTCTGCTCAGTCTCCACCCCAGCTTGGTCAGATGACCTATCACGTGACCCACCACATCTAAAATCTGTAGGGCACGAAACCCCCACTAGCGAAAAAAAAAGAAGTGCGTGGTCAATCTCGCTCAGATTTGCGTTTGAGAAGCAGGTCCCTCGTCCATCCTCATCACCGTCGACAAACCAGCCAACCGACACAATGGCCCGCGGAATGTGAGTAAAAACAACGAGAAGACCGATCACTGCCGCGAATATCAAAGCGAACCATGATTTGCGCTTCTCTCCCGCCGCCTCGCTGCCAGGAAATCAGCATCTGACTGTCTATGTAGCAAGAAGCACCAGAAGCGCCTCAGCGCCCCCTCGCACTGGCTGCTTGACAAGCTGTCCGGCACCTACGCTCCCAAGCCTTCTGCCGGTCCTCACAAGCTCCGCGACTGCATGCCCCTGATCGTCTTCATCCGAAACCGCCTCAAGTATGCCCTCAACTACCGTGAGGTCAAGGCCATCTTGATGCAGCGACTTGTCAAGGTCGACGGCAAGGTCCGAACCGATTCCACCTTCCCCTCCGGCTTCATGGACGTCATCACCATCGAGAAGACTGGCGAGAACTTCCGTCTTGTCTACGATACCAAGGGCCGATTCACTGTCCACCGAATTCAGACCGAGGAGGCTGAGTACAAGCTGGGCAAGGTCAAGCGTGTCCAGCTTGGTCGTGGTGGAATCCCATTCTTGGTCACGCACGATGCACGAACGTGAGTTCTGTCAGACATCATTCAGCCGTTGGATCAAGCTTTGGTCGATTCGAGTCACCCGACAAGACACGAGCTTTATACAACGGTTGTATGTACACCCTAAAAACCCCCCATGCTAACATGAATTTCTTAGCATCCGCTACCCTGATCCTTTGATCAAGGTCAACGATACCGTCAAGATCGAGCTTGCCACTGGCAAGATCACCGACTTCATCAAGTTCGATACCGGTGCCGTCGTTATGGTCACTGGTGGCCGTAACATGGGTCGTGTTGGTGTCATCACTCACCGTGAGCGCCACGACGGTGGTTTCAACATCGTCCACGTCAAGGATGCCATTGACAACAGCTTCGCCACCCGTGAGAGCAACGTTTTCGTCATTGGCCAGGACAAGCCCTGGATCTCTCTGCCCAAGGGCAAGGGTGTCAAGCTCACCATCGCTGAGGAGCGTGACCGCCGACGCGCTTACCAGATCTCTCACTAAGTTGTGGATTTGCGATAGGAATGGTAAAAATGGCATGTGGACTGGAGTCTCGGATTTGACGTTTGCTTTGCGGCTTTAACTACCCTGGAGATAGCCAGCCCCCTATAAGGGTACGATAAAAGATGAATTTGAGCCCAATAAGAAGTGTCGATTCCAGACAAATGTTGCTTGTGTGCTGTGATTGAATGTGAGGTGATAGGCTTACCATTGTTACTCTAGGTGCATTAAATCCTGTCGATTTGATTCAATTGAATACGATCACATACATGCTATATACAAATTTGTATTACTTTTTAATGTTGTGCTCTTTTCTTTCAATCATTTCGAATGTCATGCTATGGAATTCTGCAAATCTTTGTACAAGTCGTTCAAAGGGTGCATACCCTATACCCAATAATTATATTGGTACAGTTACGGGACATCATCAATGGATGCAATGTAACACTCGAAGCAAAAGAAGCGCTTTTGTTTTTTGCACTACAAGGCAACATGCAGCGACTGTCAGTTGACTTCGTATTGTGTGTAAGGTTTAGGTGTATTACAGTGCCCGTATTTGGATGGCTGAGGTGAGGTATGGAACACCGGATATAGGCGAGTTCCTACACCTCGTTCACCCCACGCTTACCAGGAAGATGATCACCCAGTCGAATTGCTAGGTTGAGAAGTGACAGAAAGAGCCTTGTTTCTCTCACCTTGGAATTCTGCCTATCCCCAACTTCTCCATTGAGCTAGCTGCCTCAACCCACACCGAAGCCTTTGAACCCCCCAAACTGCAACGAACCAAGTGGGCTTGCCTTATTCCCTCTATTTTCCTTCTCCACACCCTCCCACGCTTTCCAAGCCCCATGAAAGCCATCTACTGAAACGGCCAGGAAACCAAGTCGAATTGAGTGCGGGGAAGGCGATGTAGTTCTAAAAAGTAGGTAGGTTACCGACAGGAGTCGTAATTACGCACGAGGTTGGGAATGCATGACTAACTGGAACTGCAGCGCACAGTAAATAAAGCACTTTGGTTCATATGCCGTGTCTGCTGGCTGCGCAGAGAAGCGCAGAGAAGCGCAGTGATTCGACAATGCGAGTCCCATGCGCTCTGTTCCTGTGATGTGCATGTAGGCGTAATGCGTGGGGAGCAGGTAAGGGGTCGTTGTCATTGCCAGTCAAGTTGCCTGGTTGCGGCTTATTCATCTGCGTCCTACTACGTCTTTGTTAGTTGTTACTGTGTATAGAGTATGACCGCACACGCATGCACAACGATCGTGTGCCTACTCACCGTTTGTAGCACTCGGGTCCTGGCCCTGCGAGTCCCGAGTATAAACCAGCTATGGAAGAGCCAAAAATTCCCTGCCCCCGACTCCAGCGGCAACGCAACAGTCGTGTATTGCATCAGCGAAACTAATGCTGAGAAGAGGAACCGAACGAACCCTTTGAGCTTAGGTTTCCCACTGCCCCACGTGCCCCGACGATGTTTGTCGACACTAGGTACTTATAAGTGAGATCCGGCCCCATCGTGGACATTTCCCGTTGGGCGCAAGATAGCTTTCTCTCCCTCTCTCTCTCTCTCTCTCTCTCTCTCTCTCGGTTGACTTGGATCGAAGGATTCTGCTTCTTCCCTTCCTTCTTTCACTAGTTTTCGGTTATTCGGTCCAGGCTCGCTTAGACACGGCAGATATTATTGTCGTCTTGCCAAACACTACTCTCAGAGTCATAAGCAATTAGAAATCGTTCAGTACGCTGTCAAAAGAGAGTTTGGCTACAATATCGATCTTGGTTCCACATAGCAAATCACGGGCCCGGACCGTCTTTGTCCGGAATACTACCTTTGTTGAAGAAATCGCTTCCAATGTTCGCCAGCAGAGCTTCGACCAGAGCTCTTTTGAGCCGTAACTCTCAGAGAGTGAGGCCCAGACGAGATTTCACGGTCTCTACTCGCTACTGTGCCATCGAGGCACATAGAATCGCTCAAGGCGGAAACCACAAGGCTTCAGGATGGTCTCAACCAAAGGTCTTGGCAGTTGCTGTTGGAGCTGGAGCTCTTGGATGGGGACTTGCCAGTTTCACTGGGGATAACGACTCCAAAAAGTCTATATGGGATCAGTCATCTGTACCTCGTTACGCTACGTTGCCCGAGATGGAGAAGGTAGGTTACCCGGGAGTATCACAGTGCGCTCATACTAACTCTGAAAATAGGCCATTCGACGAATTGAGAGTGATGTTGGAATAGAAGGTTTCATTTCTACAGACCCGGAAGACCTACTAGCACATGGCTATTCTGAGTGGTCAACCGTCAACCCCGATACCTTGCCTGTAGCTGTCGCATATCCCAGAACGACAGAACAGGTGTCTGCGATAGCTAGAATCTGCCACGAGCACAGCATTCCTATCATTCCTTATTCCGGCGGTTCGAGCTTAGAGGGTAACTTCTCTGCTCCTTACGGAGGAATTAGTGTGGACTTTGCCTATATGGACCAGATTATTGAGTTCAACAAGGATGATATGGATGTTGTAGTTCAACCTAGTATTGGTTGGCAGGACCTGAACGCGAAGTTATTGAAATTGGAAAGTGGTCTATTCTTTCCAGTTGATCCTGGTAAGTGACTACCAGATGTGTGAGTTTTACGGTATTCAAAGACTGACAAACATCTAGGTCCATCGGCCAAAATAGGAGGCATGATCGGAACGAACTGCTCTGGCACCAACGCTGTCAGATACGGTACGATGAAGGATTGGGTTATTAACTTGACCGTTGTCCTTTCCGACGGACGTATTATCAAAACTAGACGCAGACCGCGCAAGTCTTCTGCTGGATATAACTTGAACGGACTGTTTGTTGGTTCTGAGGGTACCCTGGGTATTATCACAGAAGGTACGAAAAACGACTGCTCCTAAAGAGCGGTAGTTTGACCCAAGCTAACACTCGTCTATAGCTACACTCAAGTTAGCAGTTATCCCAGAGCAGTATTCAGTTGCTGTAGTCACATTCCCCACCATCCGAGATGCAGCTGCAGCCGCGGCCGGCGTTATGCAGACCGGTATTCCTGTTGCAGCGATGGAGATAATGGACGAAGTTCAGATGAAAGTCATCAATCTTGGTGGCGCTACAAAGCCTCGAGTCTGGAAGGAATCGCCGACTCTGTTCTTCAAGTTCTCCGGGACCAAGGAGGGTGTGAAAGATAACATCAACAGGGTTCAAAAGATCGCGGCAGCTAATAAGGGTGGCAACTTTGAGTTCGCTCGGGATGCCGCTGAGCAGCAGCTGCTCTGGTCTGCTAGGAAAGAGTCTCTTTGGTCCATGCTCTCGCTGCGCAAGTCTGGCGACGATGTTTGTAAGTATATCACACTGCTCCTGGAAACTCTTGACGTTTATGTATTAGTCGCTGATCAATCATGTTGCAGGGAGTACTGATGTCGCTGTTCCATTCAGCAGACTAGCTGACATTATAGAGGTCAGCAAGAAAGAGATGGACGAGCTCGGTCTTTTCGCCAGCATCCTCGGCCACGTTGGCGATGGCAACTTCCACGAGAGCATCATGTACAACAAGAACGTACCTGGCGAACGCCAAAAGGTCGAAGCCTGCGTCAAGAACATGGTAAAGCGCGCGCTCGACATGGAAGGCACCTGCACAGGAGAGCACTCCATCGGCTGGGGCAAAAAGGAGAGTTTGCTCTGGGAGGTTGGGCCAGAGACTCTGGCGGTCATGGCATCAGTGAAGAAGGCATTCGATCCCAAGTGGATTTTGAATCCTGGAAAGATTATAGATGTGCCGGGGGAGAACATTGTGTATCTCGGGGCTAGTGCAGCTGTGACGCCAAACAGAGTCGTGAGAGACTTGGTCCGACAGGGATAAATGTGTACAAGTGTTTGTATATGTAGCCTGGCAGAAGTTACTGGGGTCTTGTGTAAATTACTTACGGTTGCATGCATATATAAGGGCTTGTTTGTTGCCTTGGGTCTCAGCACACCACATTTTACCTATCCTAGCAGATACAGAGGGTTGGCTAGAAATGTACTCGGAGAGAAGTGAAATGTAGCTTCAAAATAGCAAGAATACACAGTTGTCTAATATCGAGTACTGTGTATATTGAGGATGTATACAAGAAGGGATGAGGTGGGATGCAAGTATGATATGTCCTATCATATCACAAGCACAACATCAAGGAGATGTCTTGTTGGTGGTTGCCTGCATTGTATCATTTGTCAAGGCAAATAGTTTTCAACGCAGTGCTCCACATGCCTTTGGTGTTTATTGTTTATTGTTTATTGTCTATTCGTATTAAGCAATCTACCACTGTAACACAACCAAACATCAAACATTGACGGTCAGCTGCAGCTGCAGCAGCAGCTCATCTTCTCTTTCTCACCTAACTAAGTATCACCTACCACAGCTACTCTCTTTTCTCAGCGGCTGCACTCTCTTTCCTTTAATCTCCCTTCTGCAGGCAGACTCAGCATTCCCAGAATTATCGCAGGTGCACCCCTGGATGAACCACTGCAACATAGCACTGCCTAAGGTATTCGTCTCGCACTGCACGTTAATTGTCAACCTATCCCTCTAAATCTTCCACTCTACCTTCAGGCCCTTTCCTTTCATCCACTCACTTCCATCGGACGAAAGATATCTTTTGGATCGAGTACTTGCATCGTCCAAGACAAGGGAGGACTCATGCGCGACCGAATCAGCCAAGTACAAGGTACATATATCTGTGAAATAATGTTATCCAGTTCATATATCTACACCACAAGTATTTCTAACTGACCATGTTCTTCAGGTCCCATCAACAAATATGAGCTCAAAAGATTCATCCCTCGACCCCTCAAAAGGGCCGCGAGGTAATCCGAAGCACAAGAGTGTCTTGAAGAAAGGTCAGCCAGCTGCTAAGAAGAACACAAAAAATCAGTCACGTACGCGCAATGACGATAATATTGCTTCTCAGCTACAGGAGCCATGGCATGAATGGCCCGAACTCACAGTTCAGTTGGAGGGATTGCCTACTTCAGTCACGACCTCAAATCTTTGGGATTGGTTTTCCCGTAAAGGGGAAATTGCATACATGGATATCTACGAAACATCTAGGAGTCCTGGATCTAGCAATGCTAAGATCAGATTTGAGCCACCGCCGACAAGGAACTTCTGGGCCACAGGGACCTATCGTGTTCGTCACCCTGATGCAGAACGATACCCACGACATCTCGAGATTGCGGTCAGCCTGGCAAAGAAAATACCTCAACAGATGATTCGAAGTCCCGTGTGCTCTGACCGCTACCACCCTGTCAAGACGACTGTCTATCCCGTGTCCTTTGATTTCGGGAGCATGCTGGGACATAAATCTATGAAGATCATGTATCCGATAGTCGGAACGATCCATGAACGGAAGCTCAAGATTGAACTCAATCTCAAATTCCAGAGGCTGACGGCCTTCTTTCCCATGGAAATTGCAACACGAGGAGGAAGGATGGTCCGACAGTATAAGGTTGTAATTGACTTCTCCAACATGAAAAACATTTATCAAACAACAACTGCAGACAATTGCTGTGCTCTTGTGATCCCACTCGAGACACCACCCCAGTACTATTGGAAATCACCCAATATCCGATCTACCTTATCCGATGAAATCAAAAACTGGAATTTCACAGAGAGTTGGAATCGTGCTACAGAAGTTATTGAGGAGGCTGGACTTCCCATGAAGTTTCCTGTCACTCTACACGCTGACTTTAAAGACTGCAAATTCGTTGATATCGGTCGCTGGACCACTCTTCGATTTGTTCTCAATGCCAGTACCAAAGAAGCCAGAGCAGCCAATGACCAGATCCTCAGTGCCCTGGATGACTTCAACATTACCACTCAAGTCCACAACAGCTTCCAGTTCACTCATGGAGTACAGCCAGAGATGTGGAAACATCTCGAACGCCAGGTCCCTATCGAGGGCCAAAAGGCGTCCCAGATGCTCGACTGTTCTCTAGACTCAGTTGTTCACCTCAGCTTTGAGGTCCGGTATCAGCTCGAAGTCTGTATTTCTCGCGGACACCTCAACGAGCACACAATTACCAAGGAGTTCTTAGACACGATTGCCAACATGAGCCCAACCAAAGCGAAGCTTCACCTCGAATTTGCGGCCGACAAGGCGCTTCGATTGTCGGACCCAATGAGACTCTTTCAAAAATATCGAGAAGAAGGGTTTGTTCCAATCTCGAGGATTCCTTCTTATTGCGGCCTTGTGCGGAAGGCAGTTATCACGCCAACCACTATCCGTTACACCACACCCAACATGGAGATGTCCAATCGAGTGATGCGCAAGTACAAGCATATCGAGGATCGTTTTCTCAGGATCCAATTTACCGAGGAACTGGAAAAGGGTAGAATTGCAGTAAACAAGGACCAGAATGACGAAATCTACAAGAGGGTGCTGCGCACCATGTACAAAGGCATCCGTATTGGCGATCGTGTTTATGAATTCCTCGCATTCGGCAACTCGCAACTCAGAGTGAACGGCGCATATTTCTTCTGCCCTACGGAACACACCTCATGCGATGATATCCGCAGATGGATGGGCCAGTTTAGTCACATAAAAGTTGTGGCAAAGTATGCCGCTCGGCTTGGTCAGTGTTTTTCTACTACTAGAGAGCTTCGTGGTATTTCCTCTCCAGAAACACGACATATTCCCGACATTGAGAGAAATGGCTACTGCTTCACCGATGGGGTTGGCAAGATTTCCTCGTTCCTAGCCCAGCTAATCGTGGAAGACATGACTCTCGATGTTTTCGCCAAACCTTCTGCCTTCCAGTTTCGCATGGGTGGTTGCAAAGGGATACTTGCTGTTTGGCCGAACGATGCCAAAAGTATGGAAGTTCACGTTCGGGAATCCCAGAAGAAGTTCGAGTCTAACTCCAAGGGCCTGGAGATTATTCGTTGCGCCTCGCTAGCGACAGCAACTCTAAATAGACAAACCATCACTATTCTGGAAAGCCTTGGTGTACCCACCAGATCGTTCACCGACTTGCTTGACCAACAATTGAAGTCATATGAGCTGGCCATGCAGGACAACGATGTTGCGATTGACATGTTGACCAAGTTCACTGACGAGCAAAAGACTCACGTTCACCTTGCCAATCTTGTCAGGGCTGATTTTAGAACCAAAGATCTACAGGAGCCATTTGTTGTAAATGTCCTCAAGCTTTGGCGGGCATGGTCACTCAAGATGCTCAAAGAGAAAGCAAGGATCCAGGTGCCGAAAAGTGCCTTTGTCCTTGGCTGTGTGGATGAGACCAGCACCCTCCGGGGACATTCCTCTAAAACAGAGGGATCTGGAGAGAAAGACGCCAGCAAGCTGCCACAGGTCTTCCTACAGCTGAGTGACTCGGCACACTACAGCAAGACTCATATCATCGTCGGAGTGTGCATCATAGGGCGCAATCCATCACTGCACCCGGGTGACATTCGTGTTGTTGAAGCAGTAGATTGCCCTGCTCTTCACGGACTAAAAGATGTTGTCGTGTTCCCAGCGACTGGAGATCGACCAGTGCCAAACATGCTCTCCGGCGGTGATCTTGATGGTGATGACTTCTTCATTATTTGGGAGCCGAGCTTGCTCCCAAAAGTATGGAATTATCCACCGATGAACTACTCAGCCCCTAAACCCATTGAGCTAGAGCGTGATGTCGATGTGAATGATCTCCGAAACTTCTTTGTCAAGTATTTGAAGAACGATACGCTCCCACTCATCGCAACATCCCATTTGGCCTCGTCTGACGAATTTGGTCCGATGTCACCAAAATGTGAGTTATAATTGGACCCCCTATTCAGGTGCCTTGCTAATTTCGACCCTCAGGTCTCGAACTTGCCGAACTGCACTCCAAAGCAGTCGACTATCCCAAGACTGGCGACCCGGCCATACTTAGACGTGACCAGCAACCTCGGAGATGGCCTCATTTCATGGAGAAGAAAAACTCATACCACTCAAGAAAGGCTCTAGGAGTCATCTTTGACAAAGTGGCCCACAAGGCAGTCGAGTTCACTCCTATCTGGGATAGTCCATTCGATCAGAGGATTACCAAGAAGTTCGAGCTCGACAACGAGACGCTCAGAGCTGCAAGAAAGATTAAGACACAGTATGACACATCCATGCGCCGGCTGCTTAGCCAGCACGCCCTCAAGACTGAGTTCGAGCTTTGGACCGGCTTTGCCATGTCTAAACCTGCTGTTGGATCTGACTACAAGGTTCAAGAAGATCTTCGCAATGAATATTCCTCGCTCCGAGAGAAGTTCGTCACCACCTGCATCGAAGCTGCGGGCGGGAAACAACCCGAGAAGCTTGAGAGATTTGTCGCAGCCATGTACACCGTTACCGAGGAGGAAACGAAGATTGCACTGTTTGAACACCATCGGGGCCCGATCAACGACGCTGGCACCATTTTGAAACCTCGCAAGCTGGAGTCAAAGTCAATGCCGCTCATCAGCTTCCCCTGGATATTCCATCCGGAGATGTGTCGCATTGCAACTGATGGCTTTGTAAGCCCGAAGCCTTCAACTAGCGGGGGGGCTAACAAAGCAGGAACTCAACAGTTCACCGCATGTTCTGAGGTAGCACCAGACGAGAGTTCAACATCTGCGACAGAAGTGACTGTTGAAGGGTCTGATCTGGCACCTGGGGTCCACTCCCGCCTCCCTAACGGCACAGTCATTCACCGAGGAGAACGGTTGACAATTTTCCATCCCGATGACGATGTCGAATCCGACAAGGGTGACCAATCTGATAACGAGGAACAGACACCAGATAAGGCCTCTCCAGGAGAAGCTGGAGAAATGGACGAAGCTGCCCAAGATGCATCGGACTCGCACCAGGCTGATGAAGAGGGAGAAGATGATGATGCCATGGGTCGTTTATCTAGCTTGATCGGCCATCCCGATGTCGAACAAGTATGGCTTTTAGGGGTAGACTGATGACAAGGGTTTTGGGGTGGACCAAGAAAGCATTGAGTCTCTCGGCGTTGAGAACCGGAGGTCGAGAGATGAGGCGTTTGGGCCAGTATCTATGAGTCTACACACCAAGATGAGTCTATAGGCCTACGAGAAAAGAGGCTTGCTTCGATAGAGCTTGGTAGAGGTCGGTAGTCAGTAGATCAGTGAATCAGATCAAAATTCTGGTATTTAATGGTCACTAAGTTGATCATGACCTTATCGTCTAATGCAAAGATCCGTACGGAGAACCCATTTTTCGCCTTCGGACACCTCTCGTCCTTCGTGCTGAAAGAGATATAGTAGTTAGCATTACGACGTGGAATTGATATAAAGACTATGCCTCGTGTTGGCGGGGAGAGAGGATCCTACAAGAAGGCAGTCATCACCATGCTTGTGCAAAAGAAGCATGCCGGTCTCGAGAGGAACCACGATTTCTTCTCGAGAAGATCTGCGGTCTCTTGGGTAGAAAACTGTCTCGCCTCCAACGCAGCCCTCGGAAGATGACGTTAGGTAGAGCAGAAGGGTCCATGTGGTTTTCACTGGCACTGGAGGATCTAATGGCAGAGTTAAGTTGTTGGAGTCGTCATCTGGAAATTCCAAGGGAATATAGATTAGCCAACAAATAACTATTGACTTGAAGTGAATTATGAGATACTTCGTATTCTTGATAGGGGGCTTATGTACAGAAGGAATGGAAATGAGTGGTTTGATAAAGATAAAGGACACAAGTGGCAGCGCAATCATGTCATGGAAAGGTTATGCACGTACAATGACAGTCAAAGAACTGGCCCTTTGAATAACGATATATTCGAATATTGTAAGATAGACCAACAGGTTCACCACCCCTACGATATCAATTAACAATTTGATAGTCCGTTTAGGTCACGATCAACTCGCATATACTATTCTCACAGGTGGTGAAATCAATGCAAGACAGACTCACCATTGCTCGTAATCACTATCCAACAAAACCTCTTTCAACCCAGTCTGCTCCCATAACCGAGTAGCAAAGTCTTGGCTATCAACCTGAAAGCGGTCGTTAACGCGGACTGCGTCGCCCCGTTTAGGACGACCGGGCGTTGTTTGGAGAGGTAAAGTCTTGAGGAAGGAAACATAATCTCGACAAAGAGACCGTGGAAAGAATGAAGGTATAAGAACCACCTTTGATGTCAATGGGTGTGGTACAGGACTAAGGTCAACTATTGGCAGAGGAGGCTTGAAAGCTGGCCATGATGGAGGAGTTGGTGGTGATTCTGCGGCTTCCACTTTGCCTGGCTTGGCTCCTTTGTTCTTTGGCTTGGGCATGATATTTCGAACAAAGATATTGGTAGAATATATTTATCGCTAATTTTCAGAAAGAGAAGTCGTTCATTAACAGTGTGGTTAATGCGAAGTGAGATGATATGCACGTACGAAAACGCGATGCAATAAGCGGGGTACCGTTTTTCCGAAGTTGAGAAACTACACCAGCACCTGAGGCAGTCAGTATCTCATAGATTTTAGTACTTCAGTATCTATCCATCACACAAATTACGACACCATTCAAAGGCTGAGAAACACAAGAAAATGCCCATTCTCGCTTCTCTCGTACGCTCATGGCTGGGTGTATCAACCTCTGATAGCGCACCCACACTCGAGAAGAGTGAGGAAACAACCCCAGTGCCTCAAACTCCATCAACGGCTCTACCAATCCCTTCAGAAGCGTCAGCTCCAGCAACTTCTTCTTCTCCAATCTTACAACAAACATCAACAATAGCCACACGGCCAGAACCATCATGGAACCGTTCATTAAAGCAGTTTGGCCTGCTACTTAGTGGTGCAGGATTCCTCGCTGCATCTGTAGCTGTATCACGACGCTCAGTGCTACGGATGCGGCGCAATTTCATGCCCAAGTTCTACTCTTCAAACCGGCACCTGGTCAAGTTCGACGCAGAAGACCGGTCTTTTCTTGCGGCTCAAGCCCTGGGACTCGCCACGCTCAACGTCATGAGTTTTGGCGTGTTGTTAGTCGGGGGGATCTCGTGGGCTTATGATCTTTCGTCAATCGAGGAGTTGCAGCAGCGGACTCAGGCAGTCACGCGCAGACCTGGATCGATGAGTCCTGAGGAGGAGAAGGCAATGGAGGAGATGATGGAAGATCTCATGGGTAAGCTGGGAATGGAGAAGCCACAGAAGCCTTCAGATGTTCCGAGTGAGGATGAGAAGTAAAGTTATGCTTCACCCGTTTGGTCAAGGATCGGATAATGGCCGATGTGTAAGATACGATGTACGAGGTTGAGGCAACGAAATGTATACTCCAATCATAAAGAGACTCCAGTCGATCATAATTTAGTAACTTGAATGAATGAGAAAGGCTTGGTATCTTATTATACCGCGTTGCTCTTTAACAGGAAGTAATAATGATAACATCCGCCCGCAAATTGTGGCTTTTATTGCCATAAAAGCCTCCTTCTTTTAAACCAAATACATATTCCAAACGCTGGCGAAAAACATTCATGTAATACCATCCGCCATCCATTATGCCTGTCTTCCATGCCCGGAAACCATTACAATAACCATACCCATACCCTAGAACAATGCTTCAACGCCTCATCACCATGCTCCCACCTTATGTATGTATCCTACATCTTGACCCCTTCCTTTATCATACTTCTTGCTGCCTTTACAGAAATCCCTTGGTAAAGCTGGGAACCCTGCTAAGGCTGCTCTTCCTTCTGGGGACGTCGATCATGGACGCATCATCTCCTTCACTGACCCGCCAGGGGCCCATACGACTGCGGACACTACCCATAACGCTGTTCGACCCCTTGTCGTTGCGTAGGTTCTTCAGTCCTGCCAGTTCACGTTCCAATCGAATGATCCTCTCCTTTTCCTCTCTGAGTTCACGCTCAGCTCGTCGAGCCGACAACTGGTTGTTAGACTCAGACGACTGTAACTCCTCGATTGTCTGAAGAAGCTTCTCGACCTTGTCGCGCATCCTCGAGACATCATCCGAGAGCTGCATGTTTTGTTTGTCTTTGCGGTCAATCTGACCTTGCATATCCTTCACAATACGATCCACGTTTCGAACGGAGCGCTGAGACTTGCTACGTTCAGTCTCCTGATCTTCAAGCTGGGATTCGAGCTGAAAAATGTTAGCTTTAGTCTAAATATTAGGCCAGGGACAAATCACTTACCTCCTGAATGCGTTTGTGCAAGAATTTGACATCCTGGCTGGCACTCGAGTAGCCCTTGGTCTCGAGGTCAACGAGCTTGAGCTGAGCCTCGTTTAGGATCTTCTCTAGCGAGGCCTTCTGTTGCTGCAGCTTGATGCTGTTTTCGCGCTCAACCATAACATCCTTTTGGATCTCGGTCACAAGAGCTTCTGCGCGGCGCATCTTCTCAAAAGCAGCAGCCGCAATGTCTTCTTGTTGAGCAAGGTTCGACTTGAGCTCTAAAATTTCCTTATCCATGTTGGCGGCGTTGCGCAAAGATGGACTCTCTCCCTTGACAAGATCCTCCAGGCCTTGCTTGGCCTCCTCAAGGCGGGCCTCAACATTTCGCTTTTCTCGGAGGAGGTGATCTCGCTCTCCAGTGATCTCATCCACAGAAGTGCGAAGAGTACGAACTTGTGACAAGAGGGAGATAACCTTGCCTTGTGCTTCGTTGTGTGCGTTGACTGCCTCATCGCGAGAGGAAACAACATCTGCCAATGTTGACTCCAAGCGAGCCTTCTCCTTGGACCATGTCGAGCTGTTAAGAACTTCGTCATCCCATTTCGACCTCAGCTCGTCGAGCTCCTCTCGAAGTCGAGCGATCTCAGCCTGCTTATAAAGCTTCTCCTCTCGGGCAAGATCAAGCTCATTGGTCAGAGTAGCAAATTCAGTTTGATACTTCTTACGAGTCTGTTCCATGCTCGATTCCTTGTCCTCAATCTCCATAGCCCGTTGGTTTCGGTAGTCCTCTAGCTCATGCTGAAGTCGCTTTTTAGCCTGAGTAGCGGTCGCCAGGTCTGTTGAAATATCTTCCACCTTCTCCTCAAGGTGCTGGTTCTGGCGCTGGAGATCCTCAATGCTAGCATCCATCTTCTCACGCTCGGCCATGACCTCTATGTAGGTGTCTTCAGCCTCCTTTGCTTGAGACCTGGCAAACTGCTCGGCACGGCTTGCCTTAAGGACGGCGATCTCAGCCTGTTCAAGCTTGCTGAAGTATTCATCGGATCGGCTCTTGTACATTTCCAAGCTGGAGACGACGTCGGCAAACTTTGAGGTCTCTGCGTCGAGTCGAATTTGCAGGTCGGCGAACTCCTGGAGGAGTTGGTTACGGCTCTGCGCCTCCTGTTCTCTTGCCAACGTCATCTCTTGTAAATCGGATTTAACATCGCGAAGTTCAACTTCTGCCTTGGCACGGTCGTGACGTAGTCTCTCAAAGTGACCCTTGATGTCGGTCAACTCCGCCACAGCATCCTTATGGCTATGTACCAATGCTCGGCGAGAATCCTCTTGGCTGTTGAGAACCTCCAAGATCTCTTCATGTGTTCGGGTCTGGACATCTCGAATTGAGAGCTGTCCAGATCGAATGGTGCGCTCCAGAGCAGACACCTTCTTGCTAGAGTCATCGAGCATCTCATGAAGACGGGTGTTCACCATCTCGAGCTTCTGAATACGGCGCAGAGATGGACTTTGATCGTCGTTGTTCTCCGGCGCAGGTGTACTTCGATCGATCTGGCTCTGAAGGTGTCGATTTTGCATCTCTTTCAATTGAAGCTGGTTCTGAAGTTCCTCGACTTCCGCCTTCAAGTCCATACGACTGTTGAAGTTGAGAGTATCAACTGTTCGATCAGAACGTGTTGAGTCTTGGAGGTGGTCCACATCCTGGAAACGGCGCGTGGGTGTTGAAGTGTTGGAGTAGTTGCGAGCATGAAGCTTAGCCGCCCTCTTTTGAGTTGGCGATCCTTGGAAAGGTGCCTCATTAAGCTGGATTTCCTCAAGTTTGGGTCGGGTGGGAGATTCATTGCGTGTTGCTCTCATCTCTGTCAACTGGTTCTCGGCATTTGTTCGAGCAGCTGTCTGCACCCGCAGGTTCTGCTGAAGCTCTTCAACCTTTCGTACAAGGTCAAAGTTCTGGATAAGCATTTTCTCGTCTGACCCATCTGTCTGAGGTGGGATATGTACTTCGGGGTCAACGGTCCTCAGAACGTCGAGCATCTGTGCCCGCAGCTCATTGAGTTCCTTGTCTCGCGAATCCGCAGAGCTTTGCAACGTACGAACAGTTGTCTGAGCTTGAGTTCGAAGTTGTCGCTCTGACTCAATGGTACGGTTAGCTTCAGCCAGCTGTGCGGTAAACGTAGAAGTTGCTTTCTCGGCATTCCTACTTGACTTGACTTCACGGGCAACCTCATGACTCAGATCTTCTAAGTTGAGCTGGAGTTTCTCGGCTCTCTTTTCGAGTGACGCAATGGCGAGTTGAGAATCACCCAGTTGCTTGTTCAACTTCGTGTTCTGTTCCTCCAGTCTCGCCTTTTCGCGTTGAAGAGACTGAATCTGACCTCGAGATGCTTCACTCGCACGCGAACTTGAGCGAGCAATTTCCAAACCCTTCTGTTGCAGTTTGTTCAACAAGGCTCTGTTGTCGTTCTCCGATGCCGTCAGGCGGCTTTTGACGGTGCTCAATTCACGTTCGAGTCTTTCTTTGGCCTGGTCGTTTTTCAAGCCAAATTCGCCCGACTCAAGAATCAGCTTGTTGAGGTCCTCAATCTGGTGGTTGAGCTTAGCACACTCTCCTTCGAACCACTGTAGCCGTTCCTGAGCTGCGTCAAGATCTTTGCGAAGACTGTTTTCGCGGTCCTGGGCTGCCTTGGAAGCTTGTCGCTCACCGGCGACTTCGGCTTGCATCCTTGCTTCCTCAGCTTGCGTCTTTGCCACTCGAAGGCGTCGAATTTCTTGTCTGGCCTCATCTCGTTCCTTTTCAGCAGTGGTTCGAGCTTCCATCGTTCTTCGAAGGGTATCTTGTTGAGCATACAACTCCTTTTCGATGATGATTTTGGACTCGTTGAGGCGATCAAACTCGTCCTTCAGCTCTTGATAGCGGTGCTCGCCGAGCAGCTGAACATCATCTCGGGACTGGCGTTCTCGACTCAGCTCCATCTGTGTCTTGTATAGCTCGTCCTTGAGATCCTTGATTTGTGACTCAATGACTTGACGATTCTGGTCGGCTTGAGCATCCTCAGATAGTCGTGCTTCAAGCAGGTTCTTCGCATCATCTGCCTCCCGCTCTAATTGAGATTGTCGAGACTTCATTGCCACAAGTTCGGCCTGGGCCTCATGATACTTCTCGGCATTCTTTTCTTTCTCCGCAGCCAAAGAGTTCCTCTGATCCTCAAGAGATTGGCGTTCGCTTTCCAAGTTTTTGTTGTCGGTTCGTAGAAGGGCAAGTTCACTCTCCTTCTGACGTACGAGATCCTCATAATCGGCGCACGTCTTTGAGAGCTCATTGAGTTGCTGCTGAATGTCTTCGTTATCTCGAGATAGTTGGCTTTCCCGAAGTTTGGTTGATTGAACTTCTTTCTGAGCGGCGTGAAGCTTCACCTCTAAATCTTGGTCAATCTTGACTAGCTTGGTCTCCAGGTCTTGGACCTTTCGTTCCTTCACTGACAACTGACTATGAAGCATTTTGATCTCATCCTGAAGGGCCAGTTCTTGCTCGCTGCTCTCTGTTTGCTTCTGAGCTAAGTCACCGATTGATTGTTCAAGCTCAGTCACCTTTGTGCTCAGAGTTTTCTTCTCCTCCTCAAGTTTGGCAATGAGGGTAGCAGCTTGCTCCAGCTGGGAGCGATATGTTTCCACATCCTTTTCGGCGCGGTTCTTGGCATCCAGGAGGTCGTCAAGCTCGTCTTCTAGCCTTTCTTGGTCTTCAATCGCACCTGCGAGCTTTTCTTCAAGCTCTGCTTCTCGAAGCTGAAGTCGCTTGAAGATTTCCTCCTTGTCCAAAGCAAGCGCGCGCTCGCTCTCCAGGGTTTGCTGGATGCGAACCATTTCCGCGTGACAGTTGCGGCGCTCCTCCTCAAGCTTGGTACGATTCTCAGATTCCAGTCTCATCTTTTCGTTGAGATCCTTAATCATTGCATCTCTCCGCTTGACTTCGGTGGCTGTGCGAGTGGTGCCGAGCAGGGGTTTCATCTTTACAACTAGCTGCCACCAAGGGTTTTCAGCCAAATCTAGGTAAACATTGAAGTTTCTCTGGATAATTCTGGTGGCTTCTGTTCGAAATAGTCTCTTGTAGGCCGCCCGTCTCTGGATAAATCCCCGAGCAACAGATTGAAACCTGGACATGATCTCAGTGATAAGGGCATCGCGCTGCTCTTCAAGCTCGGCGAGCACACCGGCGCGGAAGAAGACCTTGGTCAAGCCGACTCGATACAAAGCGCGGTCAAGTCCAAGCTTTTCGAGCATGAGACTTGCGGCGGCTTGACCCTCAAGATAGCCTTTAGGCATATTTTGGCAAAGGACTTCGTATCGCTGTCGGAACTCGGCAAAAGGAAGTCTGTTCGGGAAACCCGTCCGTGCAATCCTGATACCTTCCAGTACACCATTGCATCGAAGCTGATCGAGAACCAGGAGGTTGTTGAATTGCTTTGGCTTCTTTTTGTGGTTAGGAAGGATACATCGGACGAAATGAGGATGTGTAGAGTGAAGCTGTGACATGAGACTATGAAGATGCTCTTTGTGTTTTTGAGCGACTGTGCGGAAGAGTCCTCTCTTCACTCTGCCTCTGCCGGTGGCGCGATCTTCCTCAGATTCAGCGCAATCAGAGAAGAGAGTCGCAACATGCTTATTGGTGGAGGTGGCGAGAAGTCTGGTGATATTATCATTCAAGGGGTCCTTGTTCTTCTCGAGCCATCCTTCGGTAGAGTATTCTACTTCGGCTGCGTAGTGAGTGAGAATGAAGCCCTGCCCAAGGCGTGAAGGTCGGTACTTGTTAGACTTCTTGTCCCAAAGAGCATTGAGTTTTTCGGTAAATGACTTGTCTGTAGCTTTGGGCATAACGCAATCTTCGTCAAGACAGGAAAAGACACCAATAGGGTTCGACAACTCGATCAAATCAATCGTGGGTTGCAGATCACGTCCAAAGTCGATGAACTTCCATTCGATTTGTTCACGCGCATACTCCTCCTGCTCCAAGACGAACATATGGTGGTTGAAGAATTGCTGTAGCTTTTCGTTGGTGTAGTTGATGCATAGCTGTTCAAAGCTGTTTTGTTCAAAAATCTCAAAACCGGCGATATCGAGTACTCCGATAAAGTGTGAATCGTCCATGCCCATGCCAGTGCGATCTAGCTGGCCATTGATACGGTTGACAAGATCACCAAAACCACGTTCATAGATACCTTTTGAGAGAGCGTCCAAGCTGAGGCGAACCTGCTCAGGGGTTTGAACCTTCTCGACCCATTCACGGCCTGCTTTGACCTTGGGGTGGAGCAAGCCTTGGAGAAAGGGCTCTAAAGGTACACCAAGCAGCTTGCAGACTTTGGCAGCTTGAGCTTTCGCATCTGCTGCGAGACGAGCCTGGTCTGCGGCTCGACTCTCCTTGACCACGCTGATGTTGCCCAGATGTAATACAGCAGCCACAGTCCGCAAGATGGACCTCTGCTCATCGTCGGAGAAGCCCATTACATTAAATGCCTCCATGAGAGTCTCCCACTCAGCCTGATCTGAAACACCTACAATTGTGTCATGACCATCTCGAGTATAATTGAAGTCCTCAACCGTAAGACCATCAATCAGGAACTCTTTCTTCAAACCAGGACTGGCGCCTTTTAGGAGTTGGTAAAAGACATGATAATTTCGTTCATGTGGGTTGATATGGACAACTCTAGACTTCTCAAGCAAGTACCAATCGATGTAGGCGCCACAAATAGCCCCATTTCGTGTGAATTCGATACGGATAAACTTGCCAAATCGTGACGAGTTGTTGTTGCGGACGGTCTGGGCGTTTCCGAAGGCCTCCAGTATCGGATTGGCTCGCAGAATTTGTTGTGAGAGTGTGGAGTGTTGGGCCTTGTTCTTGACTGTCGAATCTGCTTGAGCAACAGCGGCGAGATACTGGATGACTTTCTTCGTGTTTTCAGTCTTTCCAGCACCAGATTCACCTGTGACCAAGATACTCTGGTTTTTGCCTTCCTCGACAAGGTTCCGGAAAGCTTCGTCTGCCATGGCAAAGATGTGAGGTTTCGTATCCTCTCTATTTCGTCCACGATACATGTTGATGTAATCGTTGCTGTATATAGGAATTGACGCATAAGGATTGACAGTAACTAGGAAAAGCCCCGAGTATGTATATATTAAATCGGCTTGGTATCGCATGTGAAGATTATGGACGACGGATGCCTCGTTCAAGTGTGTCAATTCGGCCATATCGTCTGCCTTGTCGAACTTGGCAGGGTTCACTTTATCGACACTCTCAGCATCAACTTCTCTTTGCTGTAGAACAGTTAGACAACAAGGGGGTATCATCGTCGGCCAACACATACAGTGCCATCGTCGCATTGAACGAGTATTTGGTTTCCATCCAGCTCCTCAACAATCCACCCTCGAACAAAAGCCGTTTGTGGATCTTTAAGCCAAACATAGCGCTTCCCGGAGAAGTCGTTCTCGCCTTCGATGCCTTTAACTGTATCATGGCTTCGGTTCATCTCCTCGGTTTTGATGAATGACGGTGCGAATGTTGTTGACGTTGGGGTCCCGCTCTTAGAGTCACTACGATGCTGTCTTGTCACTGCACCAGGAATTCCTTGGGTTATTGTTGACATTGATCCGTTCGATTGGGTTCGATTGTGTGTGGAGAGCCCGGGAATGGATGAGGGGGATGAAAAGATGGCGGATTTAGGTCGGAGACTGCCATTCGTAGATGGGGAGGCAGAAGCTGTTCTGGCAAAGGGATTACTGCGCCTATGCGCTGTGCCATTGGCGTTGAATGACATCGTGGTGCGCCCGCATGAACAATTCGCAGTGTTGTGGTATCGTAGGTCATGTACTCAACTCCAGGTTGTGTGCTTGCGCAAGTAAACAAATCAAGTGGGAAATAGAAATGATAAGGAAGAGAACCCTGTGGTCTTCCAGTCAGGTTGAGATGAAAATAACAAGAGGAATATGCGATGTGGGTTTCACCCTTTCATGAGCAGTGTCATGAAGTAAGGCAATGCAATGCAAGTCTTGGAATCACATACGGGTTCGGCCTGACATCAACATCAAGGATCTGGCCAGCGCGTTGCTAGGGACAGTGACCGGGAGTAAACAAAGTGCTGTCACGTGATTTAGCCGCCACGGGCGCGCTAATCCTCTTGCGACTAGACGCGGTACATGTCCCTTGCGAAAGAACCCCATTAAATTTAATACTTTATTTCTTCGACATACTCCGTACACCAGATCGCGTCTTGTGACGCCCATCGTTTTATTCCTTCGACTCTCGACATCGGCCACTGCATTGCAAGAAAAGGATTGCCCTGGATCATTCAACCCGTCCACAGTGTTTTTTTTTGTTTTGAATTTAGTTTGCTCTACAGTAACTGGACTTTTGCGTGACGCGAATCTAAAAGGCCGAAAGAGTTGGCTTTTCTCTGGGTCATCCACACCACAGAACGACACAATCGAATCTCCTACCGGTGAAACCCAGGTAACGCTACGACAACGCATGCCAAAACCATCGTCGACCCACGAAAGTACATCCAGCGATAGCCATCAAAGATGAACCACTACGTGTATGATTATGGTGCTTCCGGCTACCAACATTCACAACCATATGCATACTCGACAAATCAAACATACACCGAACCGCCTTCTAGCCAGAACGAGACTGCAAAAAGCCAAGCTTATAGTCAGGGAGTTGAAGCGTACGAATACAATCAGACATCTATACCAGGCTTAGGCATGGGGTTTTCTCACAACTCCACAAGTTGGCAACCGACATCACCACAGAACTTTCCTGCAACCCAGTCTGATCCTAATGGCGCAGCTGTAGATGGCCAGATAATAGGATTCGGCGAAAAAACTATACCGGGCAGCTCTATGTCGCATGGCCAACGACCAGACGTTGGAAAGGCTGCTGATGCAATGGAGGAGGGTGAGCTCAGTGAAGGTGAACTGGAAGACATATATGAACCTGACGAAACGGTCGCTGGCGGGATTGGCAGATATGACGTCCAGCCGTCAGGTTCTATGCTCCACCTCAGCCATCAAGACAGCTCATCTCGGTTGCCTATTGGGCTGCAGTCTGGTCATAATGTCGATGAACGGGCCGGGAACTCAAAACAATCCGGCCGCGACCGTTCTGGTTCATACTCGCCTTATCTCTCACCTCGCGAGATGCAATCGAATGAGATATCACATGCTCGTACGTACACGTTATTTCTTCAAGCCCTCCTGATAATACTAACTTTGGACAGAATCCCCACGTGGTGGTATTAACCCATCAACTGAAGAATCCATTGTGCTTACGAAGAGCATATATCCTTCTAACAGCAACGACTCTTCGAGTCGAGAGATCGTGAAAAGAGATGCTGATGCAATTCTTTCAGAGTCAAAGAAGAAGGCTCAAGAGGCTATTCTGCGCCTCTGGCCACTGAACATCCGCTATCATAATTTCGTTGAAGAAGGTATCGATCGCTCACTGCTTGATGAGCTATTCACAGAATTGGGTCTCGATTTAGGGACAACCATTCCGAGTCAAGAACAGCTAGACACCTCGACAGTTTCGAACAGTACCAATGCACTAAGCAATGCGCGCGATGCAGTGGTTCCATCCGCCCCATTTGATATCGCCATCGTCCAAACAAAGACGACGGATCAGGCGAAGGATAAAGCCGAAGAACGAAAAGATCGGATAGCCCGGCTTTTAGCTGCAAAAGGCCCCAAGGTCACAGCAGTAGATGCAGACGAGGGCAAGCCTGCCACACCAGCATCCATTCTGACGAGTAACGCAAAATCAGAGAAGACTACAACTCAATCAGAAAAGTCGAAATTAATACAAAGAAAGATGGAGGCCCTGATAAAGGCGCGGGAGGCAACCGCAAAGGCTACGCCTCAAGTCCCTCCACCCCAAGAGCCTCAATTGTCTCAGCCAGCCCCTGAAAATAGCAGATCCCTCAGTCTTCCACCGGCTGTCTCAACCAATGTCGATGAACAACAAGGTACAGCAGTGGAAGTCGCAGATCCAGCTGCGGCACTTCCAATCCCAGGACTGTTCCTGTCTTCCAATGCCCCATCTCCGACTCCTAATCAACGCAAACGACCTGTTGCAGCGGACTTGAATGAAAACTCCACACCAGCATCACAAAAGCGTCCGTTCGGTCAGACCCGGGAATCTCGCCCATTCCTGATCGACGTCAGTGACGACGAAGATGATGCCGAAATGGACATCGATTCCCCCGAATTGCACCCTTTCGCAACGCAGCGAGACCTAACGCCTGGCTCGAGACCGGCGTCGTTTCGTGAATACCCGACTTTACCTGATAGCGCGTCCCGTCACGCAGTATCTAGCCCCAAAACTGTAGGAACTCCCACCTCAAGTGCTAATGGCAAGTACAATCTGGAGAGCATGAACAAGAAAATTGAGGATATGAAGCGGAGAATTGCTGAAGCTGAAGCCCGTAAGAAGGCAAAACAGTCAGGCAATAACTCGCCTCTGCCTCAGTCTGAGCCTCAATCAAAAGAGGGCAGCGTGGATGCTTCGGTTTCATCTCCTCTGGCAACGCGTGCCGTATCAACAACAGCGGCAGTGGTCCAGAATGGTTCCGCGTCGAATACATCACAACCCTCTTCGCCGCATCCCAGTACCAAGTTGCCCAAAGTCAGGGGACAACCTCAATTGGCTAGACCTTCGCTGCGTGCTCGTGTTGCCAGTGAGCGTTTGCCAATTCTAGAAGCCCAGTTAAGGGAGCAAGCCGAGCAGCTAAAGCATTACGAATCCGAAGTTGCTAGAATCAAACTGGAGATGGAGAACAGCTTGGCTGAAGAAGAGCGTCTTCGGAAAGATGCTGTACAGACTGAATCAGCAGCACCGATGGAGGATGAGTCTGAGCCAGACACTGCCCAGAGGAAAACATCGGATATGGGAACGCCTGGTATGGGACATTTCTCTTTGCGCATGGCTTTTCGTGCTAAAACATGTCTAGTTAACACTTCTCCACGAGAATCTGTTCCGGATCACACTTTGAATGCACCTACAAATAATTATAAAGCAACCATCTTCTACCATGACGTCGAACAGGATGCGTCGATGGATGAATCTTCAAGCACTGGGTCAACCGACAATCGAGAAACGAGTGAGCATTATCAAGACGCATCTCAATCACATGAGAAATACAGGGTTGGAGAGAGTAAAATCGTCGATGGCCACTCTTCAAGGACAGCACAGCCTCCATTGGTACACGATACAATTGACGCAGCTGGTGAGACTGTTGTCGATGATGTTGAAGATCCAGACGAAGACGTAGCCATGGAAGAAGCTGATACCTCTAGTGAAGAAGAGGATGTGGCAGAGGAGGCTGATTCTGACGACTACGAGCCAACAGATGCCGTTGTTGATCTGCCAAATACGGAGTCCCCTGCTTCGCGACAATCCTTACCCCGTCAAGCACCGGTAGATAATACAGTGTTAGAGACAAGTGATACTGATCTCCAAGGCTTGTCAATGACAACACCGATCACTCAACCATTTTCGACAGGCGACGGCGATACGGATTCCGAATCTAATCGAGAAGTAGACGAACTTGGCCTCCGGGTGGGGTGCAGGGCTAACGATTATACAGGTCGAGATTCCAAAGACGTTGCAAGTTAGTGATGGTCCCGACACAACATTCGTTCCATACCAAACGCCTCTCCAATATTTCAGATCTTACCGCTTTCATCCTCAGTATAATAACTCAGTGGCTGGGGGATTGCGTTCCTTGACGTACAGCAATAAGATCGACGTAACAAGGGAAGTATGCCCTGACCAACTCACTCAAGGAGTCTGCTCCAAGGGCAACGAGTGTCATTTCCAGCATTTCGAAAACATGCAGGTTCCGGGTACGTGCTATCATAATCCACCGTATACGAGCAAACAAACACAAGCCGAGGCGCATGCCAGTGGAGGGAGCGCTAACATGCCGAGCGGCAACAGATGATCAAATTCTCCTTCAACTTGGTGCCTCGGGCAATTGCGAAGCAGGACAACACGATCAGTATGTTTTAGGGCTACGCAAATTGCTTACAGACTTCCGCAACCGAAAGGTGAAGGACTTCGAAGCCATCAGCAAAGGCATTATCGAGTATCGCGCCAGCTTTCTTGGCGACAAAACGAAAATACTTCCATTAGGTGGTGTTACCCTTTAACGATGCTAGAGATTCCTATCTCTCTGTAGACGACCCCAAATCTTTCACATAAGACTGGCCATGCCGCTTTTGAAACCATCATATTGACCTCCATTGCACATCTGGCGGACCAACGTTGATGAAGATACGAACGCCATTAGGAAATTCAGTACTTTTATGGTCGCATCATTGTACAACTTCAATCTCATTGACTGAAGCTTCCGTATTTGATTTGCGAGATTTGTTGTCCTATCTCTCTTGCAAAGAGAGGGTAAAAATGCGTCACGATTCTATTCGTTGCAGCGCCTTGGTAAGGCTGCTCTGAATATGATGAGCAGGAAGCAGTAGGGAACGAGATATAGAGAGAAGACAAATTGGTAAATGGACCTAAAGAGGAGGAAATTCATTTATGGAAATGGACCATGGCCAAGTCACTGGCTTGCCGACTCATAAGAGAGTCAGAAAGGTCCTGTGTGGTAAGACGGGGGTAGTAGTGTTTAATTGAATCCAGCGAACTCTTTTCTAAAATATAATTCTTACTGTTAAATCATGTTTATCACAGTCTTCAGAAGTTCAAGATTACACACATACTATTTATTATGTTCGACCTGGATTGATTCCGTAGCTGCTGGGAGTATCCCATTTCTACCTACTCGGGTCAGCCATGTTCATGCTACAACTCTCTATCTTTACATGTCGTGCAGCAGCATTATCAGGACTATGTTAAGGCCATTCCGTCTATATCCGAATATCCGAGCCCGTTCTTTCAGTTAATGTAAGACATGAACGAACGGACAGACACTGCAGAATAAACTACTTGAGCCAATCGTCAACGGGCTTAGCGACTCAATACACATAAGATAAGCCATTATGATATGACCGTTGCAGTCTTTGTTCATGATGAATAGAACCCCTGTTCTGGCTGATTGATTCCACATCATCCCCGAAGATCGGCTCTGGCGTCTGCTCGCAAAAGCTCTGAGGCCAAGTCCTTCAATGATGTAATCTAATTCGTCAGTAGTAATTTAGCACTAAGATGACGACTGTCTGACGGAGCGGGGCTCTGCAGCACTACCCCACCTTAGCAATAGTCAAGCTCCATGAGACGCTGAAACGTCCAAAGAGCTTTCGAAAGCTCGGTGAGGTCGTGGAAGGATTGGCTGAGAAGCTCTGGTTGGACTTCGCAGTGGGCAATCGGAGGCCAAGGAAGGGGGGTTACAGCACACGAAGGCCTGGTAGAGTGGCAGGACTGAGAAAGAACGAGCTGGTACTCCCTGGAGACCTCAGAAGTTCGGGTGTCGCGCCGCTTCGGACCCCGATTCTTCCTCAAAACTCCCCTCTTCTCCCCTCTCCACTTGCATCATTCAATCTTCAACTGCTTTCTCTAATCCAATATCCCCCAAATCAAAATCAAAAACCGTCAAAATGGTCAAGGCTGGTAAGTTAACCCAACCTCCATCATGTCTCAGTCTCTGGAGAGGGCAGCTCTCTTTATAGACGCCTTCGCCCGGGCCCTGCGCACCACCAGGAGAGGGTTCGAGCTGTTTTGAGCGAGTTTCTCAATTCTCGTCCAACGAGATGACGAATGCCGTCAATGGTGTACCTTGATGGGCTTGTTCCTGCGCCAGTAGGATGTCTACAAACGCCAAATGACACCTGGCCCAATGTCCCTTGATGGACTCTTCCACGTTTCCCGTCACGCCTATCAAGGTTGGAGGAGACCTACTTCGTTCCTACAGGGCGTCAATCCAGAGATCCAACACCTCGCATCATAGTATTGTATCTTGAGTACCCGGCTAACACAATGCCTTGTAGTGAGCGTTCTCCGAGGTGACTCCAAGGTCTCCGGTACCGTCGTCTTCGAGCAGGAGTCCGAGTCTGCCCCTACTACTATCACCTGGGACATCACTGGCAACGATCCCAACGCCAAGCGAGGATTCCACATCCACACCTTCGGTGACAACACCAACGGCTGCACCTCCGCTGGTCCTCACTGTGAGTGCGTCCCTTGCATGACGATATAGTCCCTTATTCAGAGCTATGAATTAAGGATGGTGATTCGAAGACCCCCCTCGATAATAAGACCCTTGGTATTGCATAATCCTCATGAACACATACTAATGAAATTCAATAACAGTCAACCCTCACAACAAGACCCACGGTGCTCCTTCTGACGAGACCCGTCACGTCGGTGACCTCGGAAACGTGGAGACTGATGGCCAGGGCAATGCCAAGGGCTCCGTCACTGACTCCCTGATCAAGCTTATCGGCCCCCACAGTGTCATTGGCGTAAGGACATGTCCCTATTTTGTTCTGGAATCTTGACTAACGATGGTATAGCGAACCGTTGTTATCCACGCCGGTACCGACGACCTTGGCAAGGGCGACACCGAGGAGTCTCTCAAGACTGGTAACGCTGGTCCCCGACCTGCCTGTGGTATGTACAATAATCATCCAGCTCCTAGAGCCTTGTTACTAACGACTCTTAGGTGTTATTGGTATCTCCAACTAAGCAATCAAATAATATTGAACTTGATTGGCCAAATTCTTATAACTACAAAAAGTGGTCTTAGTTTAGCACATGTAGTTTCATACGTGTGTGAAATATCGCACAACGTTTGAGAGCAAATCAACTCAAGTCAAATTTGTAAAGCAATACTGAGCAATTTCTAGTGATATCATCCTGTGTATTTAGAAGGGTCTGTAATTTATTGTACAATCAAAGAGCTTTAATGCACTATGCGGCTTAAGACCGACCTGCCAAAAAAAAAAGGGTTCTTGATATAGGGTAAGCACTTTGGTCATGGCATTCACTGCCTCAACACTATGTTGCTACGTTGGAGGGGTCCTACGCAGATCAGTCCATCTCGGTGACGAAAGGTCTCAGGCCCTACGATCAGTGCCAATTTCTGCATGTGTGCACTAAAATATCTGTTATAGTAAGCTCAAATATTCAATTAAAACGTTGGTAGTAGCAGAGGAGCTATTGATGCAAAATGTGTCCAATTGAAGCTCTTCCTACCATGATTGATAGCTTGCTTGATCGTCAAGAGCTGTCAGAGCTCCGCTGTAGGGTCCTTTGCAGGTGCTGGTACCCCGCGGTCAGCTTTGTTTAGGGGCATCCACACGCCATAAACCCCTGAGCTGTGTCTCCACATTCGACCCTTTAGCGGCGAACTCGAGCTTGGGGCCACCTTTCCCTAAGGCACCTCACACGATCTCAACATCAAACTCCACATGCTTGGATGAAGCTCTTTCTTTCTTCTTTCTCTGTTCCCTCCCATCTTTAACTGCCCTTATTTAAGTTCAAACAGTTTATCATCAAGACTCAACCTAGACATAAGCACTATATCCCCTCCCATCCCAGGTACGTCATGTTGGAATATTCTAAACTTTTCAATTGCCATGTGGCGGTGTCGTACGCTCAGGGGAGCTTGAAGCTCAACAGGTAGCCAGCTCTCGTAACTTGGTTTTCCACATGGAAATTGCGGCAGGAACTCGCAATTCCTCCCAAAAGAGTATTGTCATACCCTCATGGTGCACTTATGAGCTTGGCAATCTGCATTTTGCGCCTGTTCTATTTAGATTACAGTATCAGACTAACATGGCATTGTGCAATCAGGTCTTTCTGCTTCGTCTCACGGTCCCGCCATAATGTCCAAAACCTTCGTCGGTAACGTCAAGAGTGTACTTAGTGGTGACACTTTGGTATTGACTAGCCCGAACAACCCCAATGCCGAGCGAACTTTGTCTCTTGCATATGTCACAGCCCCTCATCTAAAGCGCGAGGGCGACGAGCCTTTTGCCTTCCAATCTCGAGAGTATCTCCGAAACCTCGCTGTTGGAAAGCCTGTCCAGGCGACTGTTCTCTACACAATCCCTACTTCCGGCCGAGAATTTGGTACTGCCCAGCTCAAGGATGGCACCAACTTGCCCGATGAGCTTGTCAAGGCTGGTTGGCTGAAAGTTCGTGAGGACGCTGGCCGCAAGGAGGAATCGGACGAGGTTCTTGACCGCCTTGAGACCCTTCGCCAACTCGAGAACAAGGCCAAGGCCGAGGACAAGGGTCTTCATGTTGGAGTCGGCGGTATTATTGAGGTGCAAAATGATCTCGGTGGCCCTGAGTTCATGAAGGAGTGGAAGGGCAAGACTGTCGACGGTGTCGTGGAGCGAGTTCTCAGTGGCGACCGCCTGTTGGTACGACTTCTTCTGTCTGAGAAGAAGCACGTCCAGCCCATGACCTTGATTGCTGGTATCCGAACGCCATCCACAGAGCGAACACTCCCCTCAACTGGCACTACCCAGCCTGCCGAGGAGTATGGCAACGAGGCCAGGGCATTTGTTGAGTCAAGACTGCTCCAGCGTCAAGTCAAGATCGAAATTGTTGGTGCAAGCCCTCAGGGTCAGCTGGTCGCTGCCGTTATCCACCCTCGTGGAAACATTGCCGAATTCCTGTTGCAAGAAGGTCTTGCACGGTGCAACGATTTCCACTCTACCTTGTTGGGTGAGAAGATGGCTGCTCTTCGTGCTGCCGAAAAACAGGCACAATCTAAGAAGCTTCGAATCCACAAGAACCACGTTGCTAAGACTGAAGGTGGAAACCAGGACGCGATCGTTTCCAAAATTATTGGTGCCGATACTATACTAGTCAGAAATAAGGCTGGAACATCAGAAAAGCGCATCAACCTCAGCAGTGTCCGAGGACCCCGAACCACAGAGCCCTCCGAGAGCCCCTTCCGAGAAGAAGCCAAGGAATTTCTTCGTCAGAAGCTTATTGGAAAGCACGTCCGCGTCAGCATTGATGGCAACAAACCTGCAACTGAAGGATTTGAAGCTCGAGAAGTCGCTACTGTTACCGAGAAGAACACCAACATCAACCTCCTCTTGGTTGAGAACGGATGGGCATCAGTTATCCGACATCGCAAAGACGACACTGACCGAGCTCCCAACTATGATGATCTCCTTGCTGCTCAAGAGAAGGCCAAGGAGGAGAAGAAGGGCATGTGGTCTGGCAAGCCTCAGAAGGCCAAACAGTACACAGATCTCTCCGAGAGCACGCAGAAGGCCAAGATCATGCTGTCTACTCTGCAACGGCAAAAGAAGGTCCCTGCTATTGTCGACTTCTGCAAGGCAGGCTCCAGATTCACAATCTTGATTCCCCGTGAAAATGTTAAGCTCACTATGGTTCTGGGTGGAATTCGAGCTCCTCGAGCCCCCAGGGCCGACGGCGAAGGTGGCGAGCCTTTCGGAAAGGAGGCTCTTGAGCTTGCCAACCGCCGATGCAATCAGCGCGACTGTGAGGTGGATATCCATGACATGGATAAGGTTGGTGGTTTCATCGGTGAGCTTTACATCAACCGAGAAAACTTTGCCAAGGTTTTGGTCGAAGAGGGCCTTGCTTCTGTCCACGCCTACTCTGCCGAGAAGTCTGGCAACGCCGCCGAGCTGTTTACTGCCGAAAAGAAGGCAAAGGAAGGCCGAAAGAACTTGTGGCAAGACTGGGACCCGTCGCAGGACGAGGAGTACGAGCAAGAGGAAGCTACAGAAGTTGCCCCTGAGACCGATGTGTCTATCGATAAGAAGCCTACTGACTACCGCGATGTTGTCCTTACCAACATTGACGCAAACGGCAAGATCAAGATCCAGGAGATTGGCAAAGGAACGGCCGCGCTTGAGAATCTGATGACTGAATTCCGAAAGTTCCACATCGACTCCAAGAACAACAACCCCCTCAAGGACGCACCCAAGACAGGAGAGTACGTATCAGCCAAGTTCTCTGCCGACGGCCAGTGGTACCGAGCGCGCGTGAGGGCCAACGACCGCACTGCAAAGATGTCCGAGGTTATGTACATCGACTACGGCAACAGCGAGAAAATCCCCTGGTCCAGTCTGCGAGCCCTCGATCAGCCCAAGTTTGGTGCGCAAAAGTTGAAAGCTCAGGCTGTTGATGCCTCTCTATCCTTCGTCCAGCTTCCCACTGGCGCTGACTACTTTGAGGATGCTATTGGCCTCATCTACGAGCTCACTGAGAACAAGAAGCTTGTTGCGAGCTTCGACTTTGTCGATAACAAGGAGAATGTCAGCTATGTCACACTTTATGACACGGGATCCTCGGGAGAACTCCCTGGGCCCAATGACTCGATCAACAAGGATGTAGTTGCCAGTGGATATGCCATGGTCCCCAAAAAGCTTAAGGCTTGGGAACGCAGCAAGGTCTTTGAGCCTACTCTAAAGCACCTCAAGGACGTTGAGAGCAAGGCAAAGGATGAGCGCCTGGGTATGTGGGAATATGGTGATATTACTGAGGACTAAGCAGCCTCTGCTTTAATGTTGATTATATAGCAACGGCATTGGTTACAAAGATGTTACAAATATGTGTACAGAGGAAGTTTCAAAACAGGGAAAAGTAAAACGCATGTATAGGTGTCAGGGGCGGTATTGGGATTGGCAGTTGCGATATATTGTATGCTTTGAGAAATTACCAACAAGATTACGTTGCTTTGGGATACTGTTTACATCAAGATATCACTCACTCTTCTTGAAAGTGACTAAGTTGAGCATAAGCAGCTTCCAATCCGTGGATTACTCGAACGCCAATAAGGAAGGAGTCTGGTCAGACTGAATAAGCATGTCAGGCGTTTTGTTGTTCTGTTGAAAGTTTCAGCTGCTTATTTGCTCAAAGTTGAAATTGGCAAGGCTCGACTTGATCGTGAGTGATGTTTTCTTAGGCGCCATCGTGTACATGCGAGATTTCCGGTAGCGTCGGGTTTCTCCCCGCTGACGGCATCGGCGACAGCGGATATCAATGCCACGTGCTGGGCAGAGTGATTTAATAAGTGATGTGACACTCTTCTGCGGATACATTCCCGGGAGGTGGTATTGGCTTAATTGGGTTCAATAGATACACCTTGAGTGGTTTTAAAGGCGCGACTTTCGGTGAGATATTGTTGAGAATGAGCAGATACTGTCACGGATAATATCAATATGCTGCTTACTGCCGGGACATGACGCAGGTCCCGTCGCAGGCAAAAACAAGCGGCTAAATATACATCACACAGTCCCCCAAAACACTGCTGCCCCCATGTACCTTACTTTAGCTATCCACGACCTTCTATGTCCAATGTGCTAACGACATCATTGAGGGTCTCGGTGGACACGGCGAGGTCTCGCCGGGCCATTGGAGCGACTGAGCTCCCAAAGAGGTGGGGGTTTGGCTGTCCGCTTGGACTGAGGTGAGAGAATGCAGTGGTGGGGGTGGGCGGCGGTAGCGATTACCAAGACAAGCCATGGGTAAGTGGTTTTGCCCATGTTGTTGATAAACTGTGACGAGCAGTATTGTAGAGATGACTGATGATGAAGGCAGTGCCGCCAAAAAAAAAAAAGACCGAGTGTCACGAGGAGCACTGAATTTGAAGCATCGTGGACGTCTTGCAAACGCAACAATTGCTCAAAGCAATGGCTTCATGTATTCTTCATGTATCATATACCCAATTCTAACGTTGCTGGCTGGCGCGGCTGTAACGGAGAGAGGCTTAAGCTGAAGTGAGGTCAAGGTACTCCGTACCCAAGCCTAGACCATGACTTCCATGGTCAGAAGCGGGGCACCACCTAGGCGCAGGGTGCAGTGACGGGAATGTGAGGAGGGGCGACCTGGTCTTGACGAGACTGGGGAGGGGCGAAGATGAACAGCAAAGAAGGCGCCAGTCGTCGTGTGTACGTCAGGTCCCTTCCGACTTTCGGTGAAATACCCAATCTTTTTTCTTGATACACTCTGCGCTTTCCTCTTTCCTTTTCTTCCTCTTTTCTTTCTTCATTCATCATAACATCTCTTCAACTCAACTTCACACGACACGAATCACTATCATCCATCATGTCTACCTCTCTCGACCAGCTCAAGGCCACCGGCACTGTATGTCACCCCGCCATTACCCCTCCAGCTCATCCGTGATCGCGAACAACTGTGAGCATTCAAGCCTGGGGTTAGGATCCAAACAATATCTTATGAGTAATTGGATCTACTCAACTTGATCGCCTTCGCGACGAGCTGCTTCTTTTCCTTCTACGATTTTATGTTTCCAGAAACGATGGCTGACCAATTGCTTGTTTACACTACAATAGACTGTTGTGTCTGACTCTGGTAATTACCGCACCTCCCAAACTTACCTCATGATTATACTGACCTTGGCTCATAGGTGACTTTGCCTGTTAGTATTCATTCCATTGCTTTGCATCCGAGCCCTCCAGCTTCCATTGCCCCGTCCAAGAATTCACAATATCACTTATACGACAAACGCGGCAATGATAATCATGATATGACATGGCATGATATGACATAAAGCACATCAGCTAACCAGTTATAACAGCCATTGGCAAGTACAAGCCTCAGGATGCCACCACCAACCCTTCTCTCATTCTCGCTGCCTCCAAGAAGGCCGAGTACGCCAAGCTGATCGATGTCGCCATCGACTACGCTAAGCAGAAGGGTGGCCCCATCGACCAGCAGGTCGACGATGCCCTCGACCGTCTTCTCGTCGAGTTCGGCAAGGAGATTCTTAAGATCATTCCTGGCAAGGTCTCTACTGAGGTTGACGCCCGCTACTCTTTCGACACCGAGGCTTCCGTCAACAAGGCCCTCCACCTTATTGAGGTAAGCAACCGCAGCAATCTTACTACTTTCAAGGTACCAGTACTGACGCATATCAACAGCTTTACGGCGAGCAGGGTATCTCCAAGGACCGTATCCTGATCAAGATCGCTGCTACCTGGGAGGGTATCAAGGCCGCCGAGATCCTTCAGCGCGACCACGGTATCAACACTAACCTTACCCTCATGTTCTCTATGGTCCAGGCCATCAGCGCTGCTGAGGCCGGCGCCTACCTCATCTCTCCCTTTGTTGGTCGTATTCTTGACTGGTTCAAGGCCTCCACCAAGAAGGATTACACCAAGGAGGAGGACCCCGGTGTCCAGTCTGTCAAGCAGATCTTCAACTACTACAAGAAGTTTGGTTACAACACCATCGTTATGGGTGCCTCTTTCCGAAACACTGGCGAGATCACCGAGCTTGCTGGCTGTGACTACCTGACCATCTCTGTACGTTTTCCACAAACACATTCAATACATTTGAGAAACATGTGCTAACTTATTACTTACAGCCCAACCTGCTTGAGGACCTCCTCAACTCCAACGACTCCGTCCCCAAGAAGCTTGACGCTTCTCAGGCTGCTTCTCTGGACATCGAGAAGAAGTCCTACATCAAGGACGAGGCCCTCTTCCGATTCGACTTCAACGAGGACCAGATGGCTGTCGAGAAGCTCCGAGAGGGTATTAGCAAGTTCGCTGCTGACGCTGTCACTCTCAAGGGTATCCTCAAGGAGAAGCTCTCCTAAATGCTTTCTCGCGCTTAATGGTCACGAAAATGATTTAAAAGTTGGAACAATATTGATGTTGGGGAGGAAGCGTCGTCAAATTGATTGCAAACAACGCGCTTGGATTTCTCCACGATCTTGCCGAGGAGTTGTTGCTGATTATACCACAAACTTATTTATAACCTATTTCCATCTAGCCTCTAAAGCAGAGGCGAAGTGGTAAACCGCGATCTGTAAGGGACACAAGGTGTTCATACACACAGATAGTGGTGACATAACGAAATGAGACGAAATGTTACGCCCAACCTGATGGTATTGTTGTGATGCTATCGTGAAAAATAGTTATCCTTTTAACGCGTGAAAAAAAATCCAAGTCTATATTCTGATAGAAAGGACCCGCCATTGTCATAATCCGCCAACGCCTTCCCAGTGAAATGTACAACTCTCCCGCCCTAGTTTGTCAACCGATTAAATCATAATAAGCACAGCAGAATGTCATCAAAGCCCTGAAAGACATTACCACCAACCCTTCTTACACATAACCTGATGGGTCGAGTGTTTCCATCCCCCTTCGTCTCTGGCTTGAATAACCAACGCGGTGAGAGCATTGCCTTTGACACAACCTGAATCCAGACCAAATGTGTATGAATCCTCCTGGTAGCCCATCTTGGCATTGTGGCCATAGATAACAGAACGACGGTCGGGTCCGCGCAGTTTCTTCTGCTCGCTGTTCCATAAATTGGTCCATGGTTCGCCCTCGTGGCCATTGATGGGGATCCAAATATCGCGATCGGGATTCGTTCGTCCTGCGGAGGATTCGTCGGTCGAGGATGCTGCAGTTGCGGAATCGGCGTTTACGGGCTCAGCGCGAGCGACGTGAGCATTTCGGTCGGGGATAAAATCACGCTGTTGGATCTTGGCTTGTGCTTCTTCCTTTGCTTTCTCCAACTCTTTCTGTCGCTGCTTCTCGGCCTGCTTGCGCTTCTTCTCAATCTCCTTCTTACGGAATTCTTCGCGAGGGAAGCGCAGAGTGCGCATGTTCATGACAGCCCAGGCATCCTGCTGGGGCAGAGAAACGCCTGGTACGAGACCAGCGTGTACGATGTAAAGAGCCATGGTCTCGGCGGATATGATGACAGGAAGGTTCTTCAGCCATGTCATTTGCGATTCGCTAAGACTTCGAGCTGTCTTCAGATCCTCCTCTTCACCTCGGTGTTTGGCGGCATGTTCGGAATCGAGGTAGGCTGCGACACCTTGCTGTGCGTTGAGGCCGCGCCATGCGAGAATCACGCGGTCTTCGTGGTTTCCACGCACGGCGCTTGCTTTGAGCTCCATGAGGCGGGCGACGACCTCAGAGGACTTGGGGCCTTTGTTTATCATGTCGCCGGCGGCGATAATGTGGTCTTTTTGCGGGTTGAATTTGATCTGCTTAAGTAATTTCTCGAAGGGGTCGAGCATGCCGTGGATATCGCCGACCACAACTACTCGTCTTCCATTCTTCGCTGTCGGGACGTATTTGCTGGGTAAGTTCCTGATGAGGTCGATGCCATCATAGCTCGGTCTGTTATACATGCCGTAGGACATGGGATTGTCGGCCCTCAACAATTCGATTTGGGGAACTGGGTCTATTTCTTCAACTTGTTTAGGTCCGACCGTTAGGGCTGCAAGACGAGAGCAGCAGTAAAAAACACTAAACACGAAGAAGAATGTCGAGAGGAGAACGAGTAACCTCCGCTGTGGTGCGGTGATCATGATAGCCATCGTTGGTGGCGGAGCGGATCGGAGGGTAAGGACGTAGGAGCGTAAGTAAGTAGATAGCAACAGCAGCAGCTTCAGGTTTGAGGTGGGAGTGAAGGTATTATGACGACAACGATGGTAGTGCGAATTGAGCGGATTGCCGGATTCGGCGAGGCGATGGATATAGCTGACCCTATCTGGATAGACGTTTTGTGGATGAATATACGTAGAAAAGAGGCAGAAATAGAGATAGAGAAAGATTTCAAAGGCCAAGGCTTCACAGAAGGATGTAAGCGAACGACGTCTCAGGCCCGTTGTGGTGAGACCTTGGAGGAAACAAAAGATACCGGGTATTGTAATACCTATAGTAGATAAGGTAAGTAGGTAGGTAGATAGGTAGGTAGGCACTGTAGGTAGTCTAGGTAGTCTAGGTAGTCTAGGTAGAGCAGGGCAAGGGTTGAAGGCGGGAAACAATAGTATTTTGGGAAAAGGCCACTAACATACCAAGGTCCGACGCCCCCCAATGGGTGAGCCAAGCCCTTTTGTGACTGCAGGATGAGGTTTTGAGGACGTGGTCTCGGATGCCAAGAGAAGAAGGAAGAGGGAAAGGAGGGCGGATGCACGCGGGCAATTTCCCACCCAAGCCAGGCCAGACAGTGACTGTGTGAGACGAGTACGTACGCAGGTTATCGGGTTGTGGGGGATAACAGTGGATGGAATGGTCCCATTGATAAGGATCGTAACATTGGACATATTATAAGGTAGGTATATATATATATGTATATATGTATGTATCAAAGTTGGTGAATGCAGTACGGCTTTCATTGTATAATATGTAACGTAAAATGGCATGATAGGCAAGTAGCTATACATATATTGTACATGTTATGAGGACAAAGTAGAGACGAGCTGCACCTATGACGGTGCAGACTATGCAATTGACTGCTCTCCCACTCTGTGCTTGAGTTCGATAGTCTCAGTTCTGGCATGATGTCCATAATCGTAGCCACGGAAGTCCTGTATCGAAATCCTCGTGGCGTTCTCATCCCAGAGCACCAGTCTTTCTCTTTACTTCTTCTGCTGTTGCTGTTGCTGTGCCATGGCCGCCTGTTCGGCCTTCCACTTCTCGTTCTCAACCTCTCTCCAATCCTGAGGAATAGGCTCGTTTCCATCTGTCTTCTTGACACCGCCCGCAAAGGCCGGCCGGCCTGCGTAGAGCTGGTATCCGGTGCCCTCCTCGGCCTGCTCCATCGTCCGGTAGGCCACGGGCATGTTCCCACGGAAGCGCTTGCGCATGTCGACCATGCCGCGCTTGCACTCGCCGAAGCCCTTCTTCAGCTGGCGGCACTTGAGGGGCAGTTCGCTCGAGAGGGGTTCGCGGAGGCAGTCGGCGGCGCTGTTGCGTTGGACCATGACACAGTCTGATTCTTGGAGACACTGCGCGAGTGCCTCGCCTGCATAGAGAGAAAAGCAATCCAGTGTTAGAAAAGTGTTTTGCGTTTGGGCTACAATGTAGGGTCAGTGAGTAGCTTACGCAGTTCTTTGCATGAGCTGGGCATTTTTTTTCTTCTTCTTTTTTTGTTTTGTTTGTTTTGGCTGGGATGGGCACAGCTTGGAATCATGCAACACTATCAATCCCCAAAAAGTTCGCTGAGGCTTCAAAAGGGTAGTCTTGCGGTCGACATGTGATTGGTTGGTCATGCCCCGGGAATAAACGCCTTCCGCTGTCGCCGCATCTCGGAGCCATCCTGCCATACTAATACACCTCTACACTCCTACAATACCAGTACATCTTACAACGATGGACATACAAGCTGTGGCTTACTGAAAGGACAATTCTATCGATTGGACTAAACCTTCGTAGTTTACATAGTAGGTGATGACTTGGCCACCGTATAACAGAGAGGGCATGTCTAAATATAGATTATACTATAAGTGAGCCTCTTCCATAACCTTCACAGCAACTCATCATACTCCGCGTCCCCCAAACCCTCTCCCAAACCTCACATCGCTTGCATTTGAATTTTCGTTTCTTCCCCTTACTCTTCAAACGCCGCCTTAATTTTCCCTCCTTCAATATCCACAGCTGCCCACCTCTGCTCTCTTCCCGGCCTCACTCCCATCTTCCCCTCCCACACACCCATCTCATCTAATAACACCTCTATGGCCCATACCATCTTAACCTCGTCCCCAGGACGATGCTGAGCTGCTACCTCGGCATCCTGCTTCGTCTTTGGGATCCTCGTACACAGTATGTGAAGGTCCAGCAGCCGCGAGAACGCAAGTCCGTAGTTGGGTTTTGTGCGACGGGTGTTATAGCCTGTTGATGGCGGCGGGTTGAAGATAGAGCGCAGTATTGGATCAACAGGGGTTTGTCTTGCAGGCGATGCTGTGGTTGCGTTTGCTGGGCCCGAGAAGGCTGATGATGTAGAGTTCAGGAGAAGAATCAGAGGGCTGGACGGTAGAGTGCGTGAGAGGTCGCGGAGGTGAGCACCCAGGAGATGAAGGGTAGAATGTGCTGCTGATTTCTCGCGGTGGGCGAAGAGACTTGTAAGAAGGGAGGAGAAATGGGTTATCACAATAACTTCTGGGTGTTGTGATGTCTTGTCTGGCAGTTTCTCTGGTCGGGGCTGTTGTGAAGCTTCTCGTACTGGTGAGAATGCCTCATCATCGTCGTCCTGACTATCCTGAATTTCGTCAACCTGCACTGTTGTTGCATCTTGACCCTCTGTTTCTTCTTGTTCCTGCTGTGTGTTGTCCTCCTCTAGTGGTTCGCTTCGATCCAGATCTGCCAACACCTCCAACAGACCATCCAGGTCAAAGACACAAGACAGCATCACTTTTTCCAGGCACTGCCTCAGTCTTGGCTTTAAATCCCCGTCATGACCTTTTGCCTCAAGCTCAGCCTTGATTGCGTCCCTCAAACCAGCCAGCATCACGCCTGCCGGCTTAGGCGTGATGAGTAGTCCGGCTGTGATCGTCCCCTCGCAAAGCGAATGCGCCAGTATCTGAAGGCCAAGCTTTGGGCATCACGCGTCAGCAAAAGGGATATTTCATTCATGCGGGCCTTACCTGAACTCCTAGCTCCTCGTCTTCAGCGCTGACACCCACGACACTTGCGCGCTCAAACCCACCCAGCAAGACATCCTCGTCCACGATTGCGCATCCTGTCATACAGGCCCCTAGTCTGGAGACCGCATCGCGTCTGTCAGCTTCGTTTTGAGCCAAGATTGAGGCTGAAACTGGCTCTAATCGAGGGTGAGAGCTCGCTTGTGAGGGAGGCGGCTGAAGTGAGTCCATGGGAACAGCCTTGGGCTTTCTACTGGATTATATGAAATGTTCAAGTTAGAGGCGACTCCTGGCGGGTTCAGACATCCATGGACGAGACTATCACCGTCAGCTTCCTATCAACACCATTGTCCAATTCAACAAAGGTCTTTCTCTTATCGGTACAACAAAAACATGGTTTTTGTTTCTTCCTCTTTAATCAGGAACATCATTATAGGCAAGCTCAAAACATACAGGTTCAGCCAATGACATCACTTACGGAACCAACTTTCAGTACAAGCATGCATATACATCCATTTCAAGCACATATACTTCGTCACATACACACGACAATGTAGTATTCTGTTTGGGTTTTATTGATGCTGTCGCAATTCAGACATCAACTCCTGATATAAAAAATACAAAAAGGGCTTCATAGTAACCTCCCAGATCTCCGCAGACCCATGTCCTCCTGGCACTATAACATTAACCGTTGACGGCCTCTTCGACCCTTGGTGTGTCTGCCTTTAGAAGCCGGGTTTCGTTTAGTTCTCCAAAACAGGGCAAGTGGCCCTGCCCATGGGTCTGATTTCCTGTAACCCATGCTGCCATTCCATCCCAAACATAATAAGAAGAGATAAAAAGAGGAGAAACCTGGTTGTGTTTGTATAGGTTGAGTAGATCTTATCTTAAGCGCGTTTCATGCCGCTTCCCTCAACAAGTGCGCGCCTGGCCTAGACTCTGGGCTTGAGCCTCGTCAACACCACAAAGCAGGGACTCGGTTTCTTGCACAGAGCTCGATGTGTACACCACACACTTCTCCGTCTCTCTCGGCGCTGCATTTTCTTGGTCACGTGTTGGTAGACTGTTAGTCCACACACTCTCGTTCACATTCTCGTTCTCATCCTCAAAAAGGCTGTCCTGCCTCGAATGCCATCGCATTGGAGATCGGCTTGCATCAAGCAGTCGCCCGGCACCTGTCCTCCACTAAACGGCCGTTCCGGGAACGCTAGGGCCATTGCTAGGAATCTCTGGTCGAGTCTTTCGTCCCTTCAAGCTCTTCATTCGTCCCATCAGTCCTGAGGGCTTCGGTGGAGCATCTTCCAAGGCTGAGGGGGCATCTGTAGTGGCTCGTCGCTCGAGGACTGCTCCAGCAGAGGGGCGTCGGGCTCCAGGGGGGCTATTGGATGTCATGGAACCATCTCGAGGCCTAACACTGATGTTCTCCTCTCCTTTGCCAAATTCAGTGAAAAAAGGGTTCCTGTCCGAGCCAGTACTAGCTGCTGTGGGATAGGCCTCTGGTGTGATCCTAGTATAATCGCCGTTGGTACGACCTGCCTGGTTGTAGTCGCGAGGACCCTTGTTGATGTGACGGATACGTTGTGCCAACGACTTCTTGCGCTGAAGACCACTCTCAAGGTTTTCTTGAGCCTGCTCAGCCTGGTGACGCTGAATGGCACTTCGGGGGGCGGGTGTGCCCTCCAAGAATGTGGATGTTCCTAATCCAACCGACTCATCGCCGTGGACAATCTTATCCCGACCAGACGCATCAAAAATGGGCGGCTCCTTTCGAGCTTTAGTAGGAGCAGCGAAATCTCTGAAAGCCTCCTCTGTAGCATTTCCCATAAGAACCGAATGGTCGGCACGGGCGTTGAGCGGCCCTGCGCCTCCAAGTGAGTTGTTGAGAGAATCCTTAGGGAAAGCTTGCATTGGCGCACGTCTGGCGTTTTGGCGATTTCGGTGCGGGTTCAGGGCATCAAAAGGCCCATCGTGATGGAATACTACATCCTATTAGCAAGTCATCAAGGGAACAGGGTGGGAGTATGGGGCAAAACGTACGTCCAGTCCCGTAAATGCTTGTGGCATCAAGTTGATCAATAATGTCCATCTTACGGCTGGGACGGCTTGACTTGTCCTTGTCGCTACGTTCGCTGCGCTCTCCACGGTCACGACGTTCACGGTCGCGGTCGCTTCTATCGCTCCGTTCTTTACCGTCTCCACGACGCTGTCGTTCGTATTCGCGTCGTCTGGCCGCCTCGATCATCTTTTTCTCTTCCTCTGTGATCGGCCGTGCATCAAAGTCCACTAAAGACGACTCCGAATTTCGTCGGGGGCGTCGTGGTGGGCCACGTCGTTGCGGTGAGCTCGGCTGTGGTCGGGGACCAGAGCCCTGCATTCTTCGAGCGCGAATGGCTTCTTCCTGAGAACGCGTAGGTCGGTGGTTACCATCTTTTGGTGGCGCGTTTTCGCCACGTCGTGGAGGCGGGCCATTAGATGGTTGACGAGCGGCTTGTTGCCTCGCTCGCTCGTTAGTTTCGTCGAGGGTCATAGAGTTCTGTGATAGCTGGTTAGCCATTTTATTGACCTAGACAGTTCATTTGAGAAATTGGGTAGATCTCATCCGCAAGTTGCATTTGAATGAGATGGCCCAAAGACGTAGACAGCAGTTAAATACGTACAAAAATCTCCTCGGCAGAGAGAGACTTGGAGTCGGAGTGAGATGACATAGCGCCTGGTGACCTTAAAGGTTGTGACAATAAGTCGACGGGTTGGTCGAGGAAAGGATTCCGTGATAATGGTCGTGCCGGAGGGTCGTCAAAAGGCGAGCCTGGTTTGTTGGGGAAAAGAAGGTCGGCGCTGGCTGGAGATGGTGCGCGGTTGCGGAAGGGGTTGTTAGAAGATAAGTTAAGTGTCAGTCCAGGAGACTGGCCGGAATTAGAACTGGCGTGGCCTGCTTCCAAAGAAAACTATTAGTTGGCAGCCAAACAAACGGGCGCATGCATGCATGCAGTGACGACGACAGATGGACCAAGATGAAACAGATAATCTCCTTAGGATGATACAACATGGACGCCAGCCAAGTGGATCGGAAAGCAAGATGCTGATAAAATGTTCCGCCAAGTTGGCTTGCAATCCAGTCAATCCTATCTAGTCTCCTTTATTCAAGATTCCAAGCGCCGAGCTCTGGCAGCCATCGGGCGCGAATCCTGGCGAAAACTGAAGGGGAAACTTTGGGAATGGGGGTATTTGTCGCAGATCACATCAAAGCGAAATCAAGGGGTGGGCGCTTACCAGACTGGAAATACTGAGAAGTAGACATGATTGCAAAGGGGTCAAAGTCAAGCTTGGGCTTGTGTTTCTGATTTGAAGATCCAGGAGAGGATGCGGAGTCAATAAAGAAGGAAGAGAGCGGCAGGTTGTGGCCGTCGCCGTTGCAACGCAGAGTAGAACAATGCGTCACGGGTGTTGTATGACAATGAGCAAGAAGGCCTAGGCTTGCGCAAAACTAGAACAGAAGAGCCCGCCGAGAGATGAATTGCAAAGAGCTGGCTGTGATCAAATACGTAGCGTAGGATGTGTTAAATTCCTTTGGCCTACAAGCTCAGACCCAGCGTCATACCAAGTCGACAAGAATATTGTACGCCACTAAAAGTGCGAGTCAAACCCCCGTTCAACTCTGTTCAGGCACCGGGTGGGTCAATGGCTTGGGGTGGACTGGTCCTTGTGATGCCCAATGGCCAAGGGCTCGGAAAGGGGCTGGCTGGCTGGCGGGAGAGGGTAGTATGATCGACTGGGCGGCGGAACGGCCTTTGCGTTTAAGAGATTTGTTGATTGCTTGAAATCGAAACCCGAGTAGCACGGTATTACCGAGTGCAAATGAAGGCTCGGGTCTTTGCAGGTTGTTTGGGACAAAGCCAAGAACTTGGAAGCCGGCAACAGCAGATGCCAGTGAAGGGGCGCTCAATTTGCGGGTGCCTGGCTCGACCTTTCAGGGTGGTAGTCTTGATAATAGCGGCGACTCGCAGCGGGGCAGGGCCTGCTGAAAAGGCGGGACTGGCAGGGGCAGCGAATTGACCACTGGGTAATTAGTACGACGATATGGCCCAACAGGGGTGCTGGATAACACGAAGAGTGAATTCCAGGGTCCAGGTAGGCTCGATCGTTGAGGAGCTAATTTGTCTATAAGTCGAAAATCTTTCCAGAGCTTCCGAAGATATGATGTGCTAAGTTGAGCTGCTGTGAATCTAAGCGTTAAGAAACTCCTGGGCGAAGACTGGTTGTGTTGTTGGAGAAGGCAGTTGCTTCGGTTGACGAAAATCCAGCTATGATATGATCTGAAGTCGAAATCAGGATGCCAAATGGTTCTGGCCTTCAAGGCAATCAAGTGAAATAAGTAACAAGGCGAATGAAGAATAGTGGCTGGGCGATGAATACTGCGTGAGCGATATGCTGTCGTAAATCGGTGTTGATGTATGGCCAGGATACGTAAGATCCTTTGGGTATAACGAGGATGCTGTGATGAAAGGAATGAACAGCAGCCAGCCCCAGGCACGACGTTGACTGGGTAGCTGAAGGACAAGAGGAGGAGGAGGAGGAGGAGGAGGAGGAGTAAAAGGTGAATAAGAAAGGAGCGTTCAAGGGCAAACTGAGCCACGGGCTAGAAAAAGCGAACGTCGTGGAGTTGAAGGTGGGAAAGGATGGAGGAATAATCAACGAAGAGGAAGAAAGATGGAAGCACGAGGACTACTCCAGACTAAAGGCCTAAGCCGGGGAAAGTAAGGGCCAAAACAAATGGGGAAATGGCCCTGGGGTTCCTGTCAAGGCCTGGAGGTCGGTGAATGGCCCTGTGGTAAGACGGGAAGGAGTCAGTTGTTGTGCATCGAGCTGGGGCAAGACTACCTAGAGGTAAGGTACTAAGGGTTAGTACATGAGAGAGAGAAAGAGGCGAGAAAAGCAACCTCAACGTGCTTAACTTAAACGCGAGCTGGACCGGGCTGAGCTGAATTGAGCTTGATGCGTCCTTGACTCAATTGAAAGCCTTGGTTGGAGGTTGGAAATTTGTAGTCTACATACCTGTGGCTGTCTGTGGGTTTGACGGGTTGCCCTGCCATCTGAATCTGAATCTGAATCTGTGTATGTGTATGTGTCCGTATTTGTATCTAGCAGTTTGAGACGGTACAGCCTTATTTCAACGGCATTTGACGTGTGCAACTGTTAGATATCTGCCGATATTGACCAAGTTACTTGCATTTATTCTAGTCTCAACAAGTAAGCATTGACCAAAAGAGTCGAGTCCTGGTTATGGTATGCAACCGCACTCTCTCAAGTCTCCTGTCCATTTCCCCGGCCTTCAAATATCGTACCTGGACCAAAGTCCCGATCAATTCTGGTGGCAGCTGACTTCGATCCTAGAAATAGAGGCTCCCACTAATTAACTTTTAGACTGTCCCAGACCTGGCTCATGGGTACCCCACCCCAGTCCCGTCACTGCTACAGGTGCCTCATACCGTCCAACCCGCCGCCATGGCTTGCTGAGAACGCCTCAACATGCATTCGGCCGCTTGCTCTATTCTTTTGCGGACAAGAAACTGAGCAGTGGAGAGTTTGCAAGAGTATCAAAGAAATACTCAGCATCCATGACATAAACCTAATCATATTAACCCCAGGACACAAGTTGTAATCATGAATATGAAAAGCCAATCCCTGTATCCGTAAAAGTGACCTAGCATCCCCCCCTACCCCTACCCCTAAGCGGTCATCTCCACACTGCCCCTGATGCCAGAACCCGAAGACAAACTCCACAACCAAACAATCAACAGCACTTTGCAGACATAATTCCCCGATTTTTAGGAGATCGATCATGGCCCAAATTTACTCCTTTGCTGTCTCCTTTTTTCTTTTTCAGCCTTCTTTTGTCCACACAGGGCCGGTTATCGGAAGCTTACGAAGCTCATATCTGACAGATTGAATACGCGGCCAAGACATTGTCTATCTGGTTACTGTAGATATCGCTCCGATCCTTACCATAAGTGATGGTGAGGTCAATGCTCAAGTTACAGCTGTTATAAAACCTCGTGTTTGGTTAATTGTGCTCCATTTCCGTGGCCTGGTTGAGTCGGAGCTGGGCATAGGCTGTATTAGAGCCTGGTCTAGACTGAACAGTTACATTCTAATTACAATACACGGACCACGTGCATCTGATGGGCCTGTCTATTCAACTGCGTATAATTATTTGTAACCTGCCCTCGGAGTAACATCAAAGAATGGCCAGTATTATTCCAGCTACAGAACTATTTTGAGCAATCTCTCCCGTCCCAACAGGAGAAAGATGCGAACCTCGGCACGTACAACAACACTCACCACACACTAGAATACAGCTACAGCTACAAATCTGTCTTTGTCCAAATACGCAACTTGCTGGTAGGACAACGATAACGCTGATGCCCTCTGCGGTCGATCCTAATCAGATGAGAAAGGCGGAACCACTCACTTCCGCAAATCTAACAGGGCACGGCTTCTTGATTCTTTTATGATGATCATAAGTTCGTAAATTAACGATCTGCCAAGCCAGGTTAAGTCTTGCAACCAAGCCAGATGCAGTATCGTGACTTTGTTAGTTGAATTTGGGGGGACCCTGATCCTCAACCCCACACTCGTCAATTTACACCATCCGTAACAGGCGATACGACAGCTTCCACCTTCTAGACGTTAACCTGAGTCTTGATCTGCCGCCCCCCAAAACTTGTCTTGACAGGTTGAAATTGCGTTAATGTCCGGCCGACAATCTTTACCCATCTGTTCCCAAGCCTCGATCTCTACAGAGTAATCATCGCCTCTCATCACATTAGATTCATTACTCCATTCCTTTACCATGGTAGTTGGAGTGGTGTAGCCAAGTCTTTGCCCAGAACAGCTTCAGCAGTTCCAATGTCTCCTAGTAAACCGGACAAGTACCCATTAGTGACCCGTCGACAGATTGCGGCACGAACCATCTCGGGAGCGACTTACCCGGTCCTCGTGGTGCCCAGTACTCTCCCGTTTTGCTGATATCAAGCTTATCCGTCCACTCAATGAGGCTCGTGGCCGCCTTGTCTGGTGTCACCGCTGGTTCATCAAGCTCTCGTTAGCAACCGTATCGCCTCGCGTGTATTCGTAGCTGGTGCTTGCGAAGTCTCACCTCCACCTTCATCCCAGAACTTGTCAAACCCAACACCCTTTGTCATCTCAGTCCGCATAAACCCGGGATGCACAATGCTGACGATGACGCCTTGGTCATGGAGGTCTAAGCTTAGCAACTTGCCCACCATGTTGAGCGCAGCCTTGCTGGCGTGATGAGCGTAATTGCCGCCGCCCTCCTTAGGATGTCGTAGCGCGATGCTGCCAGACTCGGAGGACACAAGCACTACCTTGGATCCCTTGCGCAAAAGGCCCTTGTGGACGAGCTGGTGAACGATGAACACGGGTGCAATGGAGCTGGTTGTGTACATTCGCTGCTCCTGCTCCCAGTTTGGGCCTTTGTCCGTGGTGAGATCTTCCGTAGCGAAGTAACCCGCAGTGATGATCTTTGCTTCTTTCTTAGCCTCGTAGACATGGACGTCGACTTGCTTCATGCGTAAGGAAATAACACTCACCACTATGTCGATCGGCTGAGAAGGGTCAGGGAGACCAGCAAGCTTCTCCCCAACGTTGGACTGCGTGAGGTCAATATCTGAAAGCCATTTGACTCCTTCAGGAAAGTCTTTGGGGCCCTCCGATGATCGGGTCGTTCCGTAGACAGTATTTCCGCCCTTTTCAGCGTATTGCTTGGTGATGCTGGCACCTAGGCCCCGGGTAGCTCCTACAACCAGGATGACTGCCATTATAAAGCAGGTTAGTCAGTTGCACGAGGTTGTACTTTATTGCGAGGTCGACAGCTATACGGATAGTCTGGTTCGATTTGATTGTTTGTCTAATGAAGGTGACCAGGTGTTCTACACTTTTACTCTGACGCAAGTAAGAATTACCTCCTGCTACCCAATATCATCATATGGCTCCGGTGATGTAATGGAACGCGATAGCGGGGTGTGCCTTCTGTGACGCCATCTTCCGCATTTCTGGCTCATGTGTGCATTCACATGAGTACTCGGGCAAGATGAGGTATTCTCATTGTTCTTCGTCAATTTCATCCAGAATCATAATAATCTCAGCCTCCTTTTTTATCTTTGGTTTGCTCTTCTCCTACAATCAAGTGAGTGAGTTAATTGATGTCTCATAGTTCGATTAATATTGTTTCAGCCTGTGCATGTCTTGTCTTACTCGCTGTGAAGCAAGGTAACAAACACCAGTTAGCATTCCATGCCTCCTGGGCAGATTCCAGGCGGCGTTTCAGGATGTACCTATGATGCAGTCCATCATTGATACAGTGAGACTTCGTAAATACTGACAACGTCGCCATACAAAACAGGGCAAAAAGATCCAGATATGGCGAACGACTTCAACTGAGGTTTATCTGATGTTGCTAGACGCCGGTTCCGCAACTTCTGGTATCGAGACAAGGTAGATTTCCCATCAAGCTATATATAGTGATCACAACAAACATTCACTTGTTTATAGCTGCCGGCATGTATTTCGGGTTTTCCTCTTCACACAACGCCGACTCACCCTTCTAATGGTCCAGCACACGTATTCATGTTCCCAGCTTCCTCGATTCCTGCACAATACTAACTCAGGTAGATACGATAGTCACAAGCGGCCATCAAATTTCTTTTTTTTTTTGTAGAGCCGTTTACAAAGCCATCCATAAAGCCGCCTCTTACATGATATCCTTTGATCACAGTTCTAACCTTCAAATTCCACCACCGCTGACCCCCCTGTTGACGCTGTAGAAGTCGCTGTACCGGCGCGCGGTCGACCGTCACTAGGATTAACATCGAGCAAGCTCGGCTCTTGAGACTTGGTTGACGCGCCAGCTTCTGCATCTGCCCCATCTAGTAGGTCCCTGTCAGAGCTCCTGACAGACCGTCCTTCCACATCTGTGCTGCTGGTAGAAGGTCCCTTCCTCACACCAACTTCAACTCCAAGATCGTCGTCATCTTCGTCATCGTCCTCGGGGCGTTGTCCAGGTAGGGCATTCTTCTCAAGTTCCTTCTGTGCCTCATCCATACGTCTTCTAACCTCGGTGGCAACACGCATTCCATCCGTAACAATATTATCAAGCACGCCGCGCAGACCACGTCCTGCTCCAGGAGGACCGACCGGCGAGGGAACGGGAGGTCTAGCCCCAAAGCCGAGACTGGAGAACGTTGTGAGGGAGTGTGCTGAGGGTGCCGTGTTGGGCAGTCCTTCAATGATATGGAAGGATGCAGGGAATGATGACTCGAAGAACTGCTCAAGCAACTCATCAGCCAATACTACCATGCGGAATGTTGGCAGAGTGAGATGCAGAGGGTGAGCAGGATCTAGCGCCGCATTTGCTGCCTCAGATTTGGCCTTTGACACCCTACGTCGTGAAGCTGCTTCAGGGTCTTGCGGAGTATCCAAGGAACTCTCCGAAGAGAGACTGGGCTTCTTGGCCTTTGTTGGTGAACCGGTTGGAGACTCAAGACCCAAGAGGTCTTCGTCGTCATCATCGTCGTCTCCTATTGCAAATGCGTCGTCTTTTGAGGTTTCGTCGTCAGACATGGCAGCAGACTCATTGTGTCCACTGGCTGGGTCGGCGTACTCGAAACATCGACGTATAAAGGCACTCACGCTTCCCAGGAACCGCTCATTAGTCGAGATACCAGGAGCTAAGCTAGCCTGCGATTCCTGACCACTTGCTGAATCACTCTCTAGAGTGCTACTTGAACCATGACTCAACGTGCCTTCGAGACCCCGGCGTGAAAGGAACAACAAAGCTTCGGATATTCGCAGGATACCTTCGCGGTCAACCTTGCCGTCGTCGTCATCGTCGTATAATTCGAAGAAGTATGTGATGGTACCCATGATGTCGCGTCTCCCTTTGATCTTGGCCAAGCCTGTGACAACATTCTGTAGAGTCAAGGCAGAGGTACTATCTACGTCCCACTTCTTGAACAGGCGGTGCAGAAATTCGTGATCAGCTGGCTCAGGCCCATTGCCCCAAGGCGAGATGACCTCGGACGCTCGTCTAGCGCTATGAAACATGTTTTGTCGATCTTCGTAATTGCCATATTTCGTTGCTCCTGGCGAGTCCGAGATAGCCCATTTCGACATACTGGCAAGAAACTCGCGGAACGCATCGTAATCCATAAGACTTGTGCTTGGTCCTAAACCCACTCGTCCCTTCTCGACTGCGTCATGGTGGGTTGCGAATATCTCAGATGCCCGCATTCTACTTGTCTTGGCCTTTCGTATTTTGTCTTGTTGAATCATATGATCCCGTTGTTGACGTTCATACAAAATACTGTAAAAACGATCATACAATGCCCCAAGCTCGTCGGTACCTAGCAGTTTGCTTTCAGGGCCCAAATTGCGAATAGCTGTCCGCTTGGCAAAGTTCTCAATGTTACTGAGAACAGCATCCTTGTTCTTCAAGCGTAGCTCTGTGATGCTACTGTGCGTAATTCCAGCAAATTCCTTAAACGCTACAACCATGAGTTCCTGGAAACGCGTCACAGCGCGCAGCTTGGGGTTTTCTGACTTGGGATGAGCTGATTCATCTAAGCGGGAGAAGTATGCCTTCAGAACGGAGATGAAGGCTCCATCGTCTGTCGCATCTAATAACTCTTCTCCATTGATTCGGAGAATTGCCAATCCGACCTGAAACAATACCTTTGGCCCCTCGACAAAGAATACGTCCAGAACACGGAAGGCGAAGACAAGGGGCATCGAGTTGATATATAGTGACAGGAACCAAGGAAGCGAGACAACAGACAGCTGTACGTCGCTTTTGACAAGGTGGTCCCAAAGGATAGGCATCGTTCTCTCCACCAGGGATTCGAATACTTTCTGATCGAGCAGTGTACCATACATAGTCGTGGAGTAATATCCAGGGGCGAGTCTGTCACAAAGGGTGGAGAGAAGAAAGAAAGCTTGTGATTCAGACATGTAAATCAACAATGCAGCCACCACAATGTTCATGGCCTGGCAGTATCCTACATCAGCATTAACCCAGCTGTAGGCGGTCAAAACTCGTCGTAGGCGGTTGATGCCATCTTCGCTTTGGAAACCTGGATATTCTGGAAGACTTCGGTTGAGGTCCTTTTCGATCTCGTCAATAGCAAGCGACTCCTGGCCCTCGAATTTGGCTAGAGTATCAGTATAAAGCGCTGGGTTTTCCAGACGCAGATAAATAGAGCCAGACGTGAGCTCCCAGATCTCACCCCTCAGCCGGTTGGGCAAGCCAACACGGATGAGTTTATGGAAAGTCGGTTGACGAATCAACGTGAAGTTCCTGCCATTGTCGCGCAGATACTCGGCCCAAAGGCGCATCTTCGCCCTGTCGCGGAGCTTCTTGGGATCACCGGGATACCGAAAGAGCATTCCTAGACCAGCATCTGGTGGGGGGACATTCTTCCTATCTTCTGTTCTCAGGAGATGCTCGGAGTAACATTCAGCAGCGACTCGTCGCAGTTTGGCAACCTGCCCTACACCTGCCCTCAGGCCCTTCTTGAGGCCATCGCAAAAGCGTTCGCATGACTGTCTGGTTCCTGCAAGATGGATCGTGATACGTTGTTCCCGGGGGTCCTTCTTCTCCTTTGGGTCTCTATCTTTCGGGGTCTCGGCGAGAAGACCATTCCAAGTAGTCAGGGCGAGCGCGAACTAGAACAGGGTATGTCAGATTGTGTAATACACATGAGCCACTAATTCGTATATCTCGCGTACCTGAAAGTTCTGACTATTCAATCGCTCGACTCTTCGTATAGCACAGAGGGGGAATGTGAAGCCATTGCCGCTAGGTCCTCCGCCGTGGGTCTGTCCAGTAAACGCGGCTGATGTTGAAGTACTGGCTGACTGGACAAAGCTAGTGGGAGTTGTCGAGAAGCACATGTAGTGCTCAGACAAGTGCAACTTTCCAGCATAATGCCATCCTCGATCGTGGTCTTTATCGCCGTGGGTAGCGTTGGAAGGTGGGATGGTAAGCTCGGCATTGATCTCGTAGAGGGGCGTTTGAGAGGCGGGCAGACGGAATTGACTTTGAAACAGGGACGACTTGGATGGATTGCGATCGGAGCTGGATAGATTGAGGCCTTGGGTAGGATCGATAAACTGCTGAGCTTTTTGAACGATGTTGGACAAGTTGGAGAACATGATTTCGGTCAGCGGCGCATGACGAGGGGGATGCGGTCCAGCAGGGAGGTTGCGGCTGAGCTGGAGGTGAAGCGGAATAAGATGAAGAGGGCGTGAGAGGCGGAGCCGTTTCCAACAGGAGCTGAACAAGTAGAAGAGGCGAGACAAGAGGAAGTATGGAACAGACGGTGGAAATGTAGTATCAAAAAGGTTGAATGAAGGATAAAGACAAGTTACGGAGGAATCCTTAAGGTCAGTGGAGATAGAGTGGAGTGAAGGTTAAGCTGCCTCCCAGATACGGGAGTTGGGCCATCGACTACTGGCCAGACAGACAGGCTGTCGCGGGGGGAACAGGGCATTCCTCCCCCAAGAGCCGCTGCTAGTAGCTCTCTAGGGCTACCTAGGTACCAGCGTTCCAATACAGTGAAGTGAGGCGTAGCTTGACGTGGCTGAACCTGAAGCTGTGGCTCAAGCTAAATGACAATGGCAGCTATCATGACCCGACCACCATCAATCAACTCCCCGCTGTTTGACATAGCACTTACTATAAATTGCAGAATTTTGATTGATAGAAATGGGAAATTTGTGAGATACAAGCATATCTAGGCATCTTGTTTTCGGGACAAAGGCAGACAAGGCTCTATTAACTCCTTTAGAAAAGCTCGCTTACTAACACTTCATGTCTTGAAAACAACCTTAAAGCAATGCCATTGCTAGGCTGTTTAGACCCAAGCAAATGTCTTATGTGTGATTCATAATTGTTTTCCGATCCCAGCAGGTCTTTCTTGCTATGGCTCGCTCAGTAGAAACTAATGTATCCATAGACTTTATTCGAGTGGTTACCTATCCATTGATATTATGTTGTGTTGCTTCCTACACTCACATAGAGACAAAAGTGACTTAATTAGTATAAATAATTCGTTTCATATCTCGGCAACTCTGATCCTCTATGTAACTCTGGCAGTAAGTAATATTTATATGTAGCAGAGCATAGTTACTATATATTAATGGTTTGATATAATATGATTTACCTCTTGTAAGAAAACTCACGCAAAGATGAACTTGTTTCTCAGTAGGTAACACACTAAACTTAATATTAAAAAGAAAAACGAACTCATAGAATAATCTGAACAGTAGCTAAGTACTATTGCTATATCTCATATCTCATATCTTCACATCTTTAGTATATGGAAATCTTATCAGTATGAGCTTAGGACATAAGGATAGTATGTATATACGCATATTGGACCCAGCTTAGAGATATAGAAGTGAAAGTGATGCTTAGGACTTTGTACAGGTTAAGTGAGAGATATATCAACTCCAAATCATGTGAAGACGAATGATGTGCTACTCTCAATCATCAATAGGATGTCTAGTCATCTAAGCATCCTTCTAAAGCGATAATTGCCGAGTTTCGTTAACAGTCGGCTAGTTCCATGCAAGCCAGATGTAGTACATGCCTGACCTGCCTACTTTTGAAAGAGGGAGCCATGTCTGTTTCCATTGACACGAGATACTTACCGTAATGAGAAACTTCTAGATGTATTTTGAACAATATATTATGCCACTAAAGTAGTAAGTCAATCTTGAGGGTGGCTGTAGCATGGATACAGTTACTTGAAGCCATCACCAGGCCTAAAAGTTTAAATCCACTAGGTTTTTCTTCACCTCCAGATGCCCAATTAGTAGAAAACGGTTTTTTATTCTTTCAGATACGCGCTATTTTTACAGCCACCAGTTGTCATGTAACAGTTAGCATGAAGTCTAGTGCCACATTTTCTTACACCGTTTACCAGCACGACGGACTCGAGTCATTGTTGCACTGCACTTTGATGGCACGGGTGTTGCTTGGCGATGCTGCCGACACATCCAGAATATTCCGTTATTTCCCGCGGCCGAAATCTGACATACATGGGTCTGCAGTGCAGAAGGTAGCACCAGAGAAGCAGAAAGATTGTCATGGCGTCCTTGATACATGGGTTGGTGAATGGCATGGCATCCATGCAATGGAGGGACGAAGCGTGGGGTTACCATGGGATTGGGAAGGAAATTCCGCAATATTATGGTTTCTACTTCAAACAAGAGCCTCTGGTAGTTCTTTATATAGATCATAAATTCATATTACCCAAATATGCTTTTGCTGTGTAATGATGCTGAATGCATATTGTATCCTATAGGGTTGGTATGTTTTGAAGTGACATCCATTATGAGATATCAGATATATAGTTTTAGGATTCGGCAAGTCGAAGTACAAGCCGGCACATGACCCAAGTAGATACCAGTATGTATTTTGTTTGATTGACGTATGGATGTTGCAGTGTTGCAGAGTTGATAAGCCTGACTTCCACATCAGTTGGTGTTGGTGCCGGACTTACACCAACATGCAGGCATATTAGGCATGGGTGTTTCGAGATGTCAGGCTTCCTTGACCTAGAATTATTCTACTCCTAGCGGGAATTGAAATAGTCAACTGCCGAAAAATTAAAGGACATGCTTCCCTGGTAAAAGTCATACATAATTTTAATGCAGTAATTGACAACTTACCGATCAGCCAAGGGTATCACCTCTGGACAACCTTTCAAGGCTACATGGTCCCTGTTTTGCGTCATAACCCAACCTGGACCCCGCTGAGTTCCCCCTTGAGCCCACTTTGAACCCCCACTGTAACTGTGCACTGTTAGTTAATGGCAGTGTCCATCCGTAGGTTGAGGCCTAGATGCAGTGTATTGCTATGTTGACTTTTGGTGTTTTGTTCTTTGAAAACATCAATCAATTTTGGGTTAAATATGATTGACATTTCAAGGCCAAAAAATCACCAAATAAACTTCTTGTTCCGTATGTCCTCTATGCCCTATGTGACCCTTTTCCCTCGCCTCATTCGTCGAGTGTGTCATGTTGTTGGTCCTTCTTCGGCCGCCAGCCGACATATGGCATCCGATGGCCACTCACTCTCACTCACCGTTTCATAGGACGCCCTCGTCTTATCCTGAATAGGCTCTCATGCTACCATTGGAGACCTTAAGGTACTGACCACACTGGCCTAGCTCATGGGACTAGGCAAGGCACATAACATAACGTCAAGGCCCTTGATTTTCTAGCCTCCGGCCTATAGTTTACATTAGCCTCATCCTGATCCCCATCTTGATCATCATCTTGCGCGCATCGCCTTCATTCCGCCGCTTTTTCGTCTTCACATTATTTCTAACCGCCCCCCTCTCTCTCCTCCTCTTCAGCCTTACTTTTGGCACTTTAACTCACCTTAGTCCTTACAAAACAGCATCATCTCACACATTGATTGTCCTCTGCTTCCAAAGCAATCCATCGCTTCTGCTACTCGAGATACCTCACATCACCCAGGGCCCGTTGTTAATTGACTCCGCATCGCCAGGAGAAGCGAGCCAGACCTGCTCTAGAACGGCCCAATTGACCGCGTGACAAAAGCACAACCGCCCGTTCAGCTTGTATTGGAATCTTACTCGTATTTTCGGATCATCTTCTCCTCTCTTATCGTCTAACAGACAACTTCCTGGCAGAGCTGGTTTCCATTCCAATTATTATGGGCTTGCGCCTAAACCCCAGTCAACAACAATCAACTCACATCTGCTTCGCCTCTCGTCTTTGTCCCTAAATTCTATCGCCGCAACTCTATTACAGAAACCACACCATGGCTGCGACCGTTGCGCCTTCACATGCTGGTGGCCTACCATCGTCATCGGGCATTTCTGCACCGTCGCATTCCGCAACCTCTCATTCTCACTCACAAGACGTCTCGGGCACATCAACTCCCTCCACGCCAAGCTCGTTACCACAGACTCGTAAGCTCAACCTTCGAGACTTTAGACGAGTTCGTACACTAGGGACCGGTATGTCCATGTCTCACATACCAAATGCTGTTTATTCCGTCGCTGACTCTTTCGATAAGGAACCTTTGCCCGAGTCTGTCTTGTCCGTCCCGCCACAACCGCGCACATCCCCCTCGATCACCAACTCAACCCCGAAGTCTACGCCCTCAAGATCCTTCGAAAACCAGAAGTTATTCGTCTCAAACAGGTCGATCATGTCCGCCACGAACGTGCTATCCTTGCCGACGTTGCTGGCCACCCCTTCATCACCAATCTAATCGCCTCCTTTTCCGACCAAGATTCACTCTACATGTTGCTCGACTACGTCCCCGGCGGAGAATTATTCACATACCTTAGGAAGCTGCGTCGCTTTGAGGAGTCTGTCGCTCGGTTCTATGCCGCTGAAATTGTTCTGGTTCTGGAGTATCTGCACGAACAGCAAGGCGGCATCGCTTACCGAGACCTCAAGCCCGAGAACCTGCTTCTGGATCAGGACGGTCACATTAAGCTTGTCGACTTTGGCTTTGCTAAGCGACTCGGTTACCAAGAAGACAACCGCCCCGTCGAGACATATACGCTCTGTGGAACACCCGAGTATCTCGCCCCCGAGGTAATCCAAAATAAGGGTCACACTGGCGCAGTCGACTGGTGGGCATTGGGCATCTTGATATATGAATTCTTGACGGGGTATCCGCCATTCTGGCATCAGAACCCCATCGAGATTTACAAACAGTGAGTAGAAGATCCTTAAAAACGTTGCTATAAGGATACTTGGCTGACCATTATCTTGCAGAATCCTAGAAAAGCCCGTTGTCTTTCCCCAAGATCCCCCGTTATCAGAGGAGGCCAAGGACATAATTCGGTCCTTTTGTACAGTCGATCGTTCTCGGCGCTTGGGTAACATCAGTGGCGGTGCAGCTCGAGTGAAATCTCACCCCTTCTTCCATGATACCAACTGGGATGACACATTGAACCGCCGACATAGGGGCCCAATTCAGCCCCCAATACGATACCCGGGCGATGCACAATGTTTTGATGTCTACCCCGAGGACGACGGTTCCCGTGAGCCTTATGGTCGCGATATGGCGGAGAAATACGACCCCTACTTCGCTGATTTCTAATGGTCCGTTTGCCATATAAATCAGCCATCTACTTAACGAGAATTATTGCTCCCATGAGAGATATACTCTGCCTGCAATCGTACATATCACTGCGCGCCAAACCACAAATTCAACATATCAGTTCTCTTTCGCAGTCGAGATGCCATCCAAAACGCCTGGCCAACAGACAAGGATTTCATACGACGCCATGAAAAGGAACGACCAAAGACGAGCCATGGTTCCATAGCGGAACGAGACGAACTTCCATACGGGTTTCTTTAGTGAAACATCCATGTTGAAGTAACTGGATAATGACGTTTCATCACGAATTATGACTACACAATGGGGAGCATGGTATCACTCCATAGCATCTGATATTTGTTCGAGCTCTTTTTGACTTTATTCGTATTCTCTTGCTCCCTCTAGGTCGAGGGATAAATTGGCTCAGAAACCAGACTCGCACAGGTAGTCAAACCATTTGGAATATGGTAGCCATTTACCAATACATTGACTTGTGGTATCCTCGACCCGTGTGTGATACTCAGTGAAAATCTGGGTAAAAACTTCACCTTCCAGACATGACTCCTTCTGTTGAATGATTATACTTATTATCATCAACCGCCTGTGTTAGTAAACAGCAACTAACACAAGATGTAGTGGATATTTGCAAACATGGTGCATGGTCGCTTCACATGCTGCCATCGATCGTCTATATAACATGATCGGAGAAAGTGTAGTGAGTGATGGGGCAATAGCCAAGGTTTCTATAAGTGCAACAAGCGCAAAAAGCGCAAAAGCGCAATTGGCAACTGAGCTTTGAAGTCTCGCCAGTCGCATAACATGTATAACAGCATAGTCTTGCCTCCGCCAATTTCAAGACAAAGTGAACATATCAGATACATGGACTCAAAACAGCTGATACAACCAATAAACGCCAACGCCAAAAGCGAACATTGTGGCCAGGATGCAGGCACCCTGCTTTGTACTCCAGAGGTACATGCTCCAGCCAGCCATGACCTCCTTACGGCGTGCAGCTGCGCGGCGCTCCCAGGCCTCTGGATCGATCTCCACGGGGAGTCGGACTCGAGGGTCCTTGCTCGTATCAGGGTCTAGACCCGATGGCGGGGCCATCTCGTTCGGGGTAATGAGGGGCACATCGACTCGAAGGAAGACAGGGCGATGGTCGCTCATGCGCAGGACCGGAAGACAGTCGTAAGCACGCACATTGAGCTTGGGATCTTGGTTGTTTCCTTTCTTTAGCCACGAAGGTACATCAAGAAACAGGACTCGATCTGTCCATCCAGGGTACCGATGGGTCGCAAATTTCCAAGGCACGTCAAGCTCAGGCTCTTGCGTGCCAGGTCGTGCCGGCAATACGTCATACTTGTACGTCGGTGGGAAGTGCACCTCGTGCTCCGATAGACCATGTAGAGTGCGACCAGCGTTGCGCTCACGTGTAAGCTGATCGAGACGGAAAAAGTCTGGGTAGTAGTTCTCTGACTCCGGATCAGTGCTGGGGAACACGGCAGACGGAGGCGGAGAGGTGGTTGATATTCTATAGTTCAAGTCTCCAGCCACGAATAGATTCGAAGTTGGTCTGTAGACGGAGATGTTGTGTAGTTGTTGCTGGAGGCGCGAGTGCTGTTCGTCATGTTCGTCGGCTAGAAGACGCACCCGCTCAGGCTGGTCTTCGGAGGGTGGTGTTGAGGCCGGTGATGGGGTGACAGAGGTTTTGTAGCTATTCACCACAACTTCCGGGTTCTCAAATGCCATACCACGCATGATGGCAGCCCAATTGGCGTTGCGCCTAGGCAAGTTCCATTCCATGGCCGCCAGATGCGTGGCGACAAAAGTCAGCTCAGATGAGCTATCATCTCCTTCATAAAGCATGCGCAGTCCAACAGCGCCCTTGTTACCTATTTCTGCTGCTCCGAACCCGACCTCCGCCTCTTGTATGTTCTTTATTCGTGAAGGATCGCGCGAAAAGAGCATGATGGCGGTGTAGCCAACATTGTTGGCTCGTACGAGAGTGTATGGCTTCGATGGGCGGGTCGTGGGTGTGACTGTGACAACGTTGCTATCTGGACTCGATATGTCATCAAGAACATGCTGGGCGGCAACGTTGACGGCTTGTTCGAATCGTGAGAGGTATGGTTTCAAAAAATAACCGCCAATGAATGAATGGGCTAAAGGTGCCACCTCTTGCAAAGAGCTGCGAACAGAAGATAAATCAGTATCGTGCTCCCTACGGAATATCTTGAGTTTTCTTTTCCGTGATCTTCATGCCAGTCGTTTTTCGTAGCTCATGATTGCTCATGGTAAGAGTGATATGGTGGATGTTGATCATGGTCGGCTTCGTAAGGGACTGAGGGAATCAGCGGCTTACAGAACAACGACCTGCGGTAAATCGGTTGCATTTTGACGAAAAGCGGTTTTCAGATGGGCGCTGAAGACGGGAACATCGAGCATGTTCTTGCCGCAGTTGAATGTCAAGTATAACAAGTCAACAGAGGCAGTAGAAGAGGGCGTCATCGTGGATAAGGTGGACAAATTCGAGGTCTTGGACTGGGCTGTTGACGATGACGATGACGTTGTAGACGTAGATGATATCGGAGTTGAAGTTTGTACGGTCATGACAACCGCTAGAATAACGTCTAGGGCACAGCTGTATTTTACGTAGCGAAGTAAAGAGTGAGGAGAGCAAAATATCCAATACCAAGAAACTGGAAAGAGAGACTGGAGACGATGAAAGAGGGAACAAGGGTCCCACTAATACAAGTCTAAACTGAATGCAAGAAAAATGTGGGGTTGATGCTTGGTACTGTCGATCACCGTCGCCTTTTAGTTCATCTTGGCTTTGTTTTGTGGGTGTCGACAAAATTAGGAACATGATCACTTGAGATCCAATGGCCATGATCTCGTGCCCAACTTCTGCTCGACGTTGTAGAGTGACCCTGTAGACTAGATCTCAGCTGTGGTCGGTCTTGTGCATATACAACACCTGTTATTCTACCCAATTCCCGGCTAGGAGAAGTATATACTTCCACTTGCTGCAAGGTACATTCGCATTAACGTGAGTGAGCAGTATAATGCCTACTAACGTACCTGATAGATTGAGACATCACCATGTCTTCCTTGCACTCATACCCCTACCACCGCTATAAAGCCTACCTCAGCCTTTGTTAAGCTTATTCTGCATGCCCAGCTGCAGACCAGCATCCACTTTCCGATAGAACTGTAACGACATATATTCTGTATAGCCTCATGGAGACTACACAATGGACGAATACGACATCACGCTAAACAACTGTCATTATTCTTTAGCCTGATAACCAGGCCATTTCAACCTCGCTGCGGCACACATTAAATAGATACTAACAAGGCTCGTGTCTTAAATGTATCACATGTGACCAATACCCACCCTCACGCGATTATCGTTTTCTATGCGCCTGCTCGAGGCTGTGCCTTCAACTGAGCTCGATGACCCAAGTACCCCTCTTTTGTGCCCGCCTCCTCCATTTAAGCCGCAGGCGTCGCTTAGGCAAGTAATTACCAAAAGAAAGCCTCGACATTCGCCTTGACCTAAATGCGAGCTCAACCTAGCAAGCCACTTACATGCACCGGGACAAAGTACGTGGCGGGCCATATTAGATTCACAACACAGGACACAAACCGCAAAGTTAGAAAAGACACAATGTATAGACTACCTAAGGTACGATCAAGAAACGAAAGAATGAATGGATCAATGTGGATCAAATGCATGGCCTATGCACACGGTTGCTTATCTTGACTTGTCAACCATGTGCCCCATCCTCTCTCTGCCATGACACATGTGTTTTAAGTGTCTGGTCCCGGAGGCTATGACCAGTTTGTAGTCCCAGCATGAAGGCATGGTGTGTCTGATGAATGGTTGACCAACTAAGTTCGACAGCCCGTCGACTTGCCTAGCATCGCACACTGAAGCCGAGAGAGTAAAACCGGTGCTGACCTTGACTCTGACCGGCGTTTCCACTTCTCCCTCTGCTACCACACAAACATCTCCTTCGCCATCATCAACCGTTGCTCCGACCTGCTTCCAATCACCTGGTAAACGTCGAGAACAGTCTCGTAAGCAACTTCATCCCCAAACGTCGTCCCCTACTACCTCCCCAGAAGCTATCCCCAGCAGGCAGGAGCTAACTCAAAATCCAAAGCAAAAGTCCGTGCAAATTAATAAAGAGCAAAAGAAAACATGAAGGAAATGCCTGCCAAACGGGATGGAAGCTGTACCGCATCGACGAAATAACGAGCCATTGCGTGTTGTTGGCTCACGTTCGGCTTTTAGGGTGATTGCATGAGCGGCCATGGTATCCGGCATTCCAAGGCGTGAGGCTATTTGAACAGCAACACAGCCATGAGCCCACAGGTCTGGTACACCTAGCCAGGAGGAGTACCGGACATGCCGTTCAGGAAAGTCTCCCAAAGGCGAAGAGGTTGTTCAAAGAATAATGCCGAGAAGGCTTGTCCATTGCACAACACTCTCCACTGAGGAGCTGACCCGAGCCATACATAAAGTCGTGAACCCTAAAACATACGTCGAAGAACAAGATAGAGCAAATGCGTAGGAAATAGGCGTAATCGAATAGCGTCCCAACAATCGAAAGCGGTCAATGAGCAGAATGATGGTCAGCAGAATCATCCAGCTGTTCAAAGGACTTGCATCCGGGTGTCGATGTTGGTTTTCTATCGCCAGTGTCGGTCGCCATTAGAGAGGATCACAAAAAAGAGCGGAGTAATCGGTTTCGAATTATTTCGGCCGATAACTGCCCGAGGCATATCCCGCTCCCTTTGAAGCTGAGCGAAGCCTGTTTATCGTCCACTGAGTCAGCCATAGTTGTCAGCAAATCTCCTTTTGGTCAGCGGTATAAAAGCAGACTACACGCATGAAGGAAAACAAATTGCCTAGAAGGGGCAAGAGAAAATGGGCTTTACTTATAACTCACATCCTGTCGCTTCCACCGATGGCACGGCTGGTGTCGGGGGTGTCGACGCCAGCGCCAGAACCTCGCTCGAGCATCTTGCGGCGAGTGCTGGGGATGGCGTTGGGCTTGGCAGCAGACTGGCCGGCAGTAGCCGCGTTGGTACGGCTGGCACGGGCCTTCTCATCGTCCTCGGGGTTGGCCTGGCCAGCAGCCTGGGCAATAGCCTGAGCGTTCTTCTGGTACTTGTAGACAGTCCAATCGAAGACGTAATCATATTGGAAACCCTCACGGACGAAAAGGTCCCGGAAGATCTTGCGAAGGTAGCTGTAGTCGGGCTTGTCGTCGAATCGGAGGGATCGGGTGTAGTTCAGGTAGATAGCGAACTCGTTAGGGAAGCCACGGCAGAGGACCTCGGTAGGGGTGGTCATCTTCTTCTCCATGATGCGGTCGTACTTCTGCTTCTTGGTGGCAGCCTTCAGTCCCTGCCAGGGGAGTGAACCACGGCAAAAGTAGAGCATGACGTAACCGAGAGATTCCATGTCGTCACGACGAGACTGCTCAACACCCAAATGAGTGTTAATAGAGGCGTAGCGAGCAGTACCAGTCAGGTTCTTGTTCTCTCTGTAAGGAATGTGAAAGTGAGTCTTGGGGTCTCGATACTTCTTGGCAAGACCGAAATCGATAACGTTGACCTGGTTGCCACGCTTGCCAATGCCCATGAGGAAGTTGTCAGGCTTGATATCTCGGTGGATAAAAGACTTTGCGTGAATGTACTCGATTCGGGAGATGAGCTGGTCGGCTAGGAGAAGAACGGTCTTCAGGGAGAACTTTCGGTTACAGAAGTTGAAGAGATCTTCCAAACTGGGACCAAGAAGGTCGAGAACCATGGCATTGTAATCACACTCGGTACCGAACCAGCGAACGAAGGGGATTCCGACACCGCCGGCAAGAGACTTGTAGACACGAGCCTCATATTCCAACTGGGGGTGCTTGGCCTTAACAGACTCGAGCTTGATGGCGATCTCCTCACCGGAGATGATGTTGGTGCCGAGGTAGATATCACCGAAAGAACCTGAACCGATCTTTCGACCGATGCGGTACTTGTTACCGACGCGAAGATCCTATTCGTCATGGTTAGTCAATGATTCAATGATGCATATTTTCACAACTCAAGCTTTGGCAGAACAATGCTAGAAACGCGGGCCGTCATGATGGATCCAGGTGTGTATTCAGACGCCTGACAGCTTCGCTCTTTGCATTTTTGCTTGCTGAAGCTTGGTTTGAGATCGTGGTTGCGAGCGTACCATGGTCGTCATGATGAATATTGGTGTTGTTCCGTTCCGTGGGAATGGAAACGAATAAAATGGGTGTGTAAAAGTTTGCGGTGATCTGCGAGCCTATGTTGGCTACAAGTTCAGGTTAGCATCAGCTGTATCTAAATAAAAAGTGGATGAATGAAAGAGTAAAAGGAGAAGAGAAAAGAAAAGGCGGCGATGCGTGCATTTGAGAGGGGCAAAATTGGGTCGGGGAAGAATCAGGCTTAAGAGCGGTGGACAACGCCACAAGGCAAATCCGACGTAACTCGACGTAAGAACGAGTCGCCGACAAAGCCTCAGACAGCGACATAAAAAACCCGCGTGTTTAACGAGTTGGGGTATCCGAAAGCAGATAGCAAAGAAAGGGAAAACACGAGAATCTCAGCAAAAATCAAATTTTGCTATGGAATTAACGAATTATACACATACCTGCAAGCGAAGTGTGAGAGTTTGAGGCGGTCAAAACGCGTGGAGAGCTGAGCTTTTGAGTGCTGTGGCAGCGTTGGCTGAAAGGTAATCGAGGATCGTTGGGCGAGTTAAAAACTCGGTCAATGGCTCCCAGGAACTATGCAGCTCTGGTGATGCGTGAGAGGTTCTGATAGAAGCTGAGAAAGAGTAGAGATCCTCAGCAGCTGTGACAGACGTAAACTCGTGAGGTCGTCGTCGAAATGGTAGTGGGTGTAGGTAGGTAGATGTTAGGAGGAGGATGGCAGGCCGAGAGGAGAAAAGGGAATGGAAGTAGAAGGGGGGCGGGTAGGGAAAGTAAGTCAGTGAGAAAAGTGGAGGTCAAGTGAAGGACCAGCCCAGCATTATCTGGGAAAGGGAAGGGGTAAGAAGGAAGGGATTTGGAAGGGCGGGTGCGCCCAGCACAAAAAAAAAGCGCCCAGCCAGCCCAGCCTACCAGCACCCAGTACCGACAAGCCGCCCGCGCCCTTCGACCGCCATGTTGGGCGCTTCTTACTGGGTCAGCCACCACTTAGCATCCGTTTACAGGGGACTCGGCGCCTACTGGACAAGCGCACAGCGCATTCTTCTCCCCCAACGCAAACGCTCGTGGTTCACATTCACAGGCATTCACTGTCCAGCCCAAGGGCCGCCCAGCTCCGGGGATCTGAATGCGGCCCAAAGTGGGGGATGAGGCAACAATCGACAGGCCAAGACAGAGCCAGGGAGGTAAGACGAATTACAAACAGGCGACAGGGCTCAGAGTCTAGAAGTGCATTGAAAATGAAAAAGTGTCGCTAATAATGGTAGGTACAGGTACGAGAAGTGTTTCATGATGAATCAGCCAAAGCTGTTTGCTCCTCTGTTACCGTTTGCATGACCTCGGTACTGCTGGACCTTGAGTTGATCACCGAAAACTTAACACAGCTTGACTCAAATACAGGTTTATAAAATCCCGCTGGCTTGAGCAAATAGTAACTTTGCTCTCGATCCGGCTGACTCTCAAATCGTGTTGCTGCAAACCTTGACCTAGGACTAATATCATGTCAAATGTCGCCCTTGCAAGGACGACCTGGACAATAGCATGTCGATCATTCCGCGGCCCGATATTTCGGGTATGTTTTGCAGACCACTCCTCTGTAACTATGTGCCGCTTCGACTACGGGCATCCCGAGGTTAGAGTGCAAGTCTCCTAGCCGTTGAGCAATACTCGGCAGCTTGGGGGCAGTCCAGGCGGACGCTCGACTCCCTGGAAGTGGAGTTATGGAAGAAAATGAAATGTTCCATGGATCTAATATATGAACTCTATCTTGTACCATCTATCCGTACCATGCTGATTGACGCCCGCTATGCCTTGGAACTTGTGTTCGCGGTCAATGATGACAACAAGGCAGCACAAAACTCTACTTGCCCAATCCTCACGGTCCGCGTATTCCGTTGCAATATGTTTGCTTATTCTATGAGGCCTCAATTGTCTGCCTTGAAAGCCTGATATCTAGATAAAAACGACGAATTGCACAACGCCGGCTAAGCCTCCCCGGTGAGGGGTGCAAGCAAGCGAGTTGTAACTGGGCGGTAAGAGAGGAGACAATATCTCAGCTAATAATCAGAAACCATAGGAAATGAGCATGGGTCCTTTTATGCATCAAGATCGTTGTATTGTAACAGATTCAGTTCTCGTTGTTCTATTCAACATCAAACTATAACTACTATGTACAAAGAAAGAGACCATTCGGAGCAGGCCGATAGAGCTAGGAAGCTCGGTTTAAACTGGATGGCAAACGGCATCTCCGTTGGATTCGACGACTGCTTCTAGCGCTGAGTCTAGTTACGGCTGGGCTCTGAGTTTATCAGGGAGCTGAGAATAGAGAATCGACTTTTGTATACAAGTTTGATGCGATATTATTGTTTATTAGACAACAAGATCATTCAATAGCAAGACGTGCGGTACTCTTCTTTGGAGACATGGATAGAATTTGATTCAATGCTATACCGAAACTAAGGTGAGCCTTTTTATTTCCACCCCCATAACAGGTCCGCCGCTTCTTCTCGGAGCCGACGCCTTTTGTTAGCTAGCGAGAAAAACTCACCGACTCGTTATGTCAAATCACTAGCACTAAATCGATGGCTTTTTACTTCCTTTTTGTCAATAAGTGCAGTACCTAGCCGTCAACTTTCAAGGTTTCCTGCATTAGAGAGCCCGTCACGAGGCCCAGCTGCAGTGCCCCAAATGTATTACATCAAATCACAGCGAGTATATTCCAATGCTCCTCTGTAAGGTAGTATAGGTAGGTCAATTCTCATGGGGCCAAGGCTCGGCTGATGGCAATAGCACGAGTCTCAAAAACACAAAACGCCAGTTGATGAGTCAGGTCGTGTAGCCTCATTTATCAGGTGACAAGTGACACGCCGTCAGGTAAATGCAACATCAAGATGCAAGGATCCGTGATGGCTTGCAGAGTGTCAGTGAGCTGAAAATAGCTGCCATGCCGCCGGTACATGTACATGTAGGTATTGCAGGATTGAAAACTCCGTAAGGTAGTCAGTCCATAAGCCCCCCTGCGTCAATCACATCGCAATATTACTACACTGTTTGAATTTAGAGCTTGTCCTTCACGACATGCACGTTTGTTTTCCCAACTATGTATCCGTACTGTCACGATCCTTGATACAGCCACTTAATTGCGGTTGATAATTGGTGAAACACATCACGGCCGTGCAGAAACGACGTCTAAGCGGCCGCTGAGCTAATTCGACACCGCCAAACGGAAAGCTGAGCTACACATCATTCGGCTTTGATCACAGCTGCGTTTCAAGGAAATAACCTTTATCAGCCGTACCGCCCTGCAATGTTGAATAACAATCAGATGGAGGTGCATTTACGCATGACTAACTACTAACTACTAACTACCTAGGACTCTCGGTCTGCCCAGCTTGGCAAGCGGTGACAAAGACCCAACAGCTGAACTAACCAGTTCCAGCTAGCTATCGTTGTGGGTTAAGGGGTCCTGGAGCTGGTCCTTGAGGTCTCGAACCCAACACTCTTCTCACCGTCATAAGTCAAGCAAAATGCCATTCAAGCTTAGACCAAATCCTGGATCAAAGACATAAATTATCGGGTAACCATAGGAAACGGCTCTTAAACAACTAACCTCCCTCCATCATGAGGAGCATGCCCAACCTGGAACTGAGTACACTTTTAGTAACACACCATCCCTGGTCTCATGATGTAATGCCTGTCAGCAACTCATGATGTCAACACCATCATGAAATCTTCCCTTTAGGCAATTTTGGTCAAAACTCGCGTCAAAACTTGCTTACTTACGGTCATGAATCAACTCTTCGGATTTTTATTAATCGAAAAAGTCATTTTATATTTATGCGGCTACTGGTAACCAAGTTTTGGCAGTAGTTGAGCGTAGTTTGGTTCATTTCCTACCTCGTGGGTATTTTATAACACGGCGCATGCTCAAAGCGACATTTCCCTACTCAAACAGATCTCCATAGCTAGTAGGCCTTTATATGAATTGAAACTTCGGACTTTGGCCAAGGGCTTGTTTTGATATTGTGGCAAGAGTAGAGCTCAAACTCTACAAATTCTACGGTTTATAGCCGGGGTTAACTAGACCTTCCATCGATGCAATTTTGCAACACAACGCCGTGCATCACGCGAAGGAACAATAAACTGATCTTCTGAATTTACTCTTCTTTCCTCGAGTAAAATCTGTCGCGTATTGGCACGTCTCTAGCCCCAGTGGCATATACCTGCATTACATGAGTTATTTGATACAGAGCACGCTCTAGTGACAATAAATTAAGTAGATTTTGTTAGACGATCAAGTACATAAAGCCTAAAGGCTGGTGAATCCGACAAGGAACAATATTCTGGTCATAGAAACCTTGAAATTTATGATGCACCAGGCCCATGAAGCGAAGGCCCAGATTCTGGGTTACCCCTGAACTGCGGTGCTAGATGAGGTGCGTGAAAATGATTTCCCTGAGGAGGATAGGCTCCTGGAACTTGATATACCGGCTGCCCCTGTTGCCCTTGCGGACCGTTTGATCCCGGACGATACGATGCAGATTGACCTTGTAGATATGGTGCCAGCGTGCTCTCTAACGCCTGTCCTGTCTTTCTCAGCCACTTGTCAGCGGAGCTGCTACCGAATATCTTTCCTCCACCGCCCGAGAGTTTCCCCAGACCGGGTCGCGGTGGTAGTGCAGGAGGAGGTGAAAAATAAGTTTGAGGTGGACGGGGGTAGTTGGATGGGTTGTAGCCAGTTGGACCAGCACCAAAGCCAGACGACGGGGCGAACCCTTGTGACGAAGAAGGCCGAGGGGGGAGCGCAGGGGGCTGAAGACTATGTGTTGACTGGCCCTGTAAAGGGGGGCTCATTGCCGGTGCGTATGTCGGCTGGGTTGAATATTGAGATTGCGGAGGGTAAGCGCCGACCAGAGACGGTTGGTACATCATATGAGTGTTCGGCACTACAGGCTGCGTTCCAGCTCCAACACCAGTGTCCTGGATTGCATACGGAGGAGGTGGCGGTGATTGTGAGCTTACTGCTGGTGCTGGTGTGCCGTATGGTTGTGTATTTGACTGCTGTGGATGCGATGGCTGCATCGCAGGACCTGCGTGAGCAGCTTGTTGGTAAGGAGCAGACTGGTGAGGGGAAGGGAGATTGAAACTGCCTGGTGTTGTATTTGCTGGTGTTTGTCCTTGTGTCGGTGCATATGTCGGCTGCGGAATGTTATAACTGTTCTGAGCCATCGGCTGAGACGAGTTGTATACCGGGCTGGATACGACTGGCGACTGAAGCTGTGAAGGGGCTGCCGAGGTGCCCGAGCCTGTGAACGCTTGGCTTGGTCCGTAGTTTTGAGCCTGAACTGGAGCAGCATATTGCGGTTGGCTATATGGTGTTCCAGCATTGATTGAAGGTGCTGCCGATGCTGCTGGCGAAGGCGATACAGCACCTGGCGTGGATGTCTGGGCATAATTCGGGCTGGCGACGTGAGCAGTATATTGTGGTTGAGTGAAAGGGACGCCTGCATTCAGAGCAGGAGTTGCTGGTGAAGGAGCAATTACTGAGACTGGCTGAGCTGAAGGAGTCATGGGAGAAGGAAGATATGTAGACGCGGATGAAGGTACTGATTGTACTGGAGCGGCATTGGGAATTCCATGCTGCTGTTGTGGTGATGGCAACGTCTGTCCTTGAGGTCCAGGTGAGGTAGGAAGACTAGCAGATGGTTTTGGCGGCACTATGGCATCTGAAGCCGGTGGATCTGCAGATTGAACCGGTGGTATCGGTTGGAAGTGATGAGGAGCCGTACCTAAAGATTGCTGCTGAGAAGCGGCTGGGGGAGATGCCAGGAGACCACTCTGTGGAGGAGATGCGGTAGCAGGACGAGCATTGGGAGGAGGCACAGAGTCACTAGGAGGAGGTTGAGGCGAATGCGGTCTGTACGGTCGGTATGAGTTTGGGACTATCGGTGACTGAGAATTGGTTCTATCAGGCCGACCCGAAGGCTTAGGGTGTAAATCCAATGCATCCTGTGTGGCCGGAGGAGCATATGGCTTGAAGGCCGGAGGTGATGTCGCCTTGGCAGGGCGATGGGCAAGTTTTAGTGGTGCGGGATAGTAGACGTTTTCATCGCTTTGATTGTCTGAATATGAAAGGTTGCCAGATGGCCGTGTGCTGTAAGGGACCTCTGATTGATTTGGCTCGCCATTGCCAGAATACGGTTTGTATATTGGCTCTGAAGGCCGACGGTCGTCAGTCTGGGGCCGTTGCGGCTGTTGAGATGCATTATCTGAAGGTTCAGGTCCAAAATATGCCCAGGGATTAGCCATGGCAGATTGAGACGCGGCAGACGGGTCCTTGCTTGGCTTATCCTGGGCCTCTTCCTGGTGCGTTGGCTTGGACATTCCGGGAGTTTGAAGGGGCGATGGCCACTGATTAGAGGGACTTGACTGGTCCATATCATGATGCTGCTGCTGCTGCTGTTCCGCGAGCACTGGCTCGCCGCTCATCTCGAATACAGGTGTTCCATCAGGCCTGTGGTGGGATGGAGCGTCACTGGGACGTCCAGGCTGACTGTCAAGCTCGGCAACGAATAGGGGCGGCGGATTACCGCCGTAGGAAGGAGTCTGGGCCATAGTTCCAGCGGCAATGGATATTGATATTGTCTTATCCAAAGCGTCTATGTGTGTGTAATGGGACAGCGTGGTCCTCTCGAAGTTGAAGGAGAAGAAAGGACCTGACGTTAATCTAGTGGAGGTACGTAAACGGAATGCACTAATTAACGCCTCGGGGGCTGCCTTAGATGATGAACGAGGGTGCGTGACTGTGATTGTGACTGCCTTGCGAGTTGAGCTGCAAACGCACTTGCCTGAAAAGGACATAGTTCTCCCGTATCCATCTCCCTTCCCTTCCCAATCTCGCTTTTGCAACTTCCAGGCCAGCAGCAAGGGCCTTGGAAGACGGTAGTACGGTACTAAAATTATCGACCTGCATACCAGTGACATTCCTGCCAGCTTCAGCTGAACACACAATTTGTGTGGCTCGAAGGAAGCTAAGCCACTTTTGCTGTCAGGGGTGGCTCGTCAAGATTCGGGGTTGACAGGCCGGGATAAAGCGTCTAAAGCTTAAGCAGCCTGTAGGTTCCTGGTATGTAAGTGCCTGGCTTGGAAGAAAGTCTTTTACACCAAAATCTTCACGCGGGAGGCTGAAGCAGCCTCCGAAGGTGCATGGTTGTGTTCGTACTTGGAAGTATGAGAACCAACAGGAGATCGCCGAGTGGTGATACCCATATGTTAGCATACGGTGATGCATTTCCCACGTGCGTTTAACTATTGCCTGGGTATGTACAAGTCACATTAGCTGTTTGTTAAAGGAAAATGCAATAAATAGATGGCACGTATAGCAAAGAGAATACAGGCGAATAAAGATATTTGCATTTTATCTACTAATAATAAGTGCTTCGTATTGCCATCACGACACACAGTCACGAAGCGGCACACGAAGCGGCAGTTTTTAATCAAATCACAAACAATAACCCATCCCTGTTTAATTCTTTCCGTTCCAATATGTAATCCGCTCATCTTTAGAACAAGCTCCAGCTACTACTGGAAGTCGACCCGAATACACCTCCCCTTCCGACGTCAACGTCGACAGCTGATTGCGTTCGTGTCTCGAGTTCCTATACCAGCCATATAGCTCGCTTTCCAACATTAATATACAGGAGCTGCTGAATCTCCCAGTAGTAAAGGACTCCGGCATCAATGAAACAAAAGCTTGCCTGAGGAGCTGACAATGTGCGTTGAGAAACAAATTTGAATACAAGTAAACATCGTGCAAGCGTTACCACAAAATGGACAAAATCGGGGTAATAAATAAAGAGAGGGCACCTCCACTAGATGCCGTCGCAGAATGGTATCGTTGAATGTCAGACTCGAGCAAAGAGACAACCAATCTCTAATGTCGATGATGCAGATGGTAATGATCAAACAAAAACAAAAGGCGAGTGCTTCAGTTTAGGGCTTGCCAGGGACATAAATATCATGTAATGGGTCGGTCGGTCGCTTTTACTCATCGTCCTTCTTCTCCCCGCGTCGCATGCGCTCATTCCAGCGCCTCTTGCCAACGCGAGTTTCATAGTGAGGAGCAACGATCTTGACGTCTTGCATGACGCTCTCGATAGCAGCCCGTGTCTTGTTGCGGTAGCAGTCCACTAGACATTAAATCAGTTGTGATATCATGACAGGAGGTGGCTTATAACTTACAAGCTCGTTGCAGGAAGACGGTCCGGCCCGCAAATACTCGGCTCTGCAGCCAAGCCATACGATAGCCAAGGTCATTAAGGCGAACCTCCTTACCCCGGGTGGACATCCTCATTCGGGGGATGGCAATCTCGCCTGAAGATTCGCCCATGGGAACCTTGACCATCTCCTTGCCAGTTCTGTTGACTCCGCGGCGGCTAGACTCCCGGCCTTCGGTTTCTTCGATACCATCGTCGTCTTGGTCAGCACCGAAGAAACGAGAGCCTGTTGCGCTGGGGGGAGGGCTCTGCATCTCTCGGGGGAAGTAGCTACGAGGGAAGACACTGGAACCTTTGCGGAAGCTGTCAGGGATCTCATTGGTGTCAACACCCTCCAGGGTTACCCTGACCCGGAGACGAGATCCGCGAACGTTATCCTCTACAAGGATAAACTTTCGCTTCTTGGCTTCAGGGATATCAGGAAATAGATCGTCAGGCTCATCGGCGTTGGCCTTGCTATGGCGTTTAGCGGGAACAGCGCCTCCAGAATGAGGAGCCATATGAGACATTGGTGCGCTAGTGGGATAAGGTTGGTTGTTGTATCCCGTGAAGACGTGGGCGGGTCTGACGTCGTCGTTATTTGAAGGGTTCTGGGCAGTGGGAGCCTGGTGGTGATGGTGCTCGTACGAATGGCCATCGCCTAACAACAGCTTAGGTTAGCTTATCTCCCCGTGAGGTTTCAATCTTTGAGTGTTTATGATGGATGCAGGCGTGGACAAGGTGAGGAGAGCAAGATGTGGCTGCAAACGCAGAACATAACCAAACTCAAAGTGTCTAGCTTCAGGGACCGAAGCAAAACAACAAAGGAATGGGGCTTTGTAGGGTCGATCTCAGAGAGATAAGCTAAAAGCAAACGGTAAAGGCAACTTTTAAAGCCAAGAGGCAAATTGAACTCGTCTAAGAGTCGGGCAGCAAATCAAACAACTAACAGTAGCAACAGCAACTGTGCCAGCGCGACTTTATGTAATGTACAGAACTGTGCCAATCAACAAAACAAAGAGTTTCCTCATAACCCCTAGAGAGCCACTGCGGCATGCTGTATAGATATAAGTGACGACCGCCTATGTCGTCCTTGACAAGCGATCAAAGACAAAGAAAGGAGATAACAAACCCAGTCCCCAAATATTCGATTCGCGAACCGAAACAAAGATAGCAAAGACTGGGATACAGCCGTTGCGGCAAGGGAATAAATTTGGTAAGGCAGGAAGGAAAGACAAAGTGCGTTTGGTATCAATTAATCAACACAAAATTGGTCAAGCAGTGCATTTTGTGAAGTGCGATGAGTTAGGGGGTAGTGAAGGATCGGGATATATGGGGAAGCAATAGCCAAATGACCACCGCAAATACCGATGAGGGGTTTTTAAATCAATCACATCTGGTGAAACATACCAACTTCATCTCCACCTTGTCCTGTTCCGTCAGGGTGAGCTCCTGGTTGATGATGGTGCATCGGTTGACCCATGCTACCCAAGCTGGGCTTGCCCATCGATGCGGGACTAGGTCCCATGGGTCCTGGGCCGCCAGGCATCCCTGAAGGTCCGCTAGGTCCTGGCATGTGAGCCGCACCGGGATGCGGAGAAGCTTGAACCTGCTTTCGCTGGTTCATCTTTGCCATGCGTCGCACACGTCGGCTGCGGAGACGGGGATCTTGGTTGCTGTTGCGCCAGCTGTCTACGGCTCGCTGGATAAGACCTCGCTTGCCTCGGAGGGGAATGTTGAGCTCGGCCAATGCCCAACCAACACGGTTGCAATCCGTCTCATACATCAGACGGTTACCGCGATATTGATCCTTGGGGCAGCATGCTCGGGGATAGACGCAGTTCTCCTGTTTGAACTCGGGGGATAACTCATCGATGTTGACTGACTCCACGTCGCAGCGGATGGTGTACTCCATCTTGACCCTGTCCCTGGAATACTCGAAGGCGATCCACTGAACACCGTTACCATCTTGCCGGACCACGAGAGGGGTGGTGGCGGGAATAGGCCCAGGGGCTGCGCTGGGGTTGACACCGGGTGTGGTGTTTCCAGGGCTCTGCAGTTGTCCGCCATTTTGAGGATGGTGAGCCTGCTGCATGGGGGATGATTGGGGCTTCTGGAGTTGAAGAGGCACTTGAGGCTCGATCTTGGGCCGAGGGCTGCCAGTCATACCGGCATGAGCATGCTGCGCAGCATGCTGGGCCATCTGGTTCTGAGGTGCGGTTTGAGACATCATCATGGCCGGCTGGGAGGTCATTGATTGCTGAGGGTGCGGCGCGTGTTGCGCATAGGGCGAAGCGGTGGGTTGGGGGGGCATTGTCTGATACTGATTCTGCGGCTGGTAGTACATAGATTGCTGGAGATGCTGCGATGGCGGTTGCCCGTAGATGCTTCTATGCTGGTCATGTTGGGAAGGTGATGCGACAGAAGCTGGAGAGTTGGATTGAGGCGTATGGTAGGACATAGGAGGATAGGGAGGTCTCGGCATTTGTGCTGCGGCCATCATGTCGGAGGTATCTGAGTCGCGCATTGTTAGTATCCATATTGTAATATGCCTCTTGATATTGAGAAGCTCTCGGCCAGGCTGCAGAGAAATAGAGAAAAAACTTACCTGCGGATGTGTATCCGCTTGTGGCACCTGGTGTGCTGTAAGGACTCGGGTGGTTGTAGTAGTTGAGGTTATCCTGGTTGTTGGGTGCTTGGGCACTTGTTTGGTATCCTTGAGGCAGCGAATGCGTTGATGAGTACGCGCTCTGGTGTTGCTGTTGAGGCGGCTGGTGAGCCTGCGCGTGGTGCTGTTGGTGAACTACACTCGGGGGTCGCGAGTGTTGCAGGTGTTGGGAAGGCGGGTGACCCTGTTGCTGGTGCTGTGAGTGATGCTGCATAGAGAGAAGACCCATTAGTCAGACATGGACGTGACAATTAGAAGTTGAAGCTGTGAGGCAAGGCCAAAGAAAAGAAAATAGTATAAAGTCAAGGACGCGTTGGTGTTTTATTTTCCCCTTGCCAGTACCCAGGTCTGGGGAGCTGGTTTAAGTGGATGTCCCCTGGTGAGGACTGGGATTGCACGGGTGAGGCGGGCTAGGCTCGGAGAGGTAATGATGATAAAGCAACCCGGTTCTCGCGGACTACAGCGAAAAACACGGGGGGGAGGGAGCAGGGGGGGTGGCTATACCGCTTGGCCAGATGTGGTTGGCAAGAGTAGATGGTAGCAGTGCCTCCAAAATGTCTTCGTCTCGAAGGTTAAAGCTCGTGTGCAAGGGACAACGACAAGAGAGCAGGAC